>QKMV01001630.1:5076-15392 GCA_003287335.1 Lednia tumana
TTGGATAGTCTCTAGTTTTAAACTTGGAGGCAACAAACGCCCTCCGTAGGTCTGGTTCCACAGGGGTATTTTACTTCGTAGGTCTGGTAGTGGGTGCCCTGGGCCGATTAAAATTTAACCCTCTGCTTGCTGCTAACTGATGATATAAGGGAGGATAGAAAGTTTTACCCTAGACCAGTGGAGTGTGGCAAAGAAAAGCTGTGTTCTACTGTGATTGATAGTTTAGATACACTTTATCACTATTATTATTTAGAACATTTTTAGAGATGACTGGGGGAATATAATTTTAAATTAAACCATTCATGCTTATACTCTGTTTTTCTTTTAACAACATTTCAAGTGTGATTCAGAGAGCACTTCTGTGCTATATTTATAGAGTGTTATCATGGCGGAGACATTGCAAAGATAATAACTGGGAGCATGACTCCAAATATTTTAATTTCAGTCATGATTGAAAACTCTCAAGTTGAAAAATTGCAGCTGTAGCAATCAGCACTTGACTTTCGAAAATGTCAACCTGAGAACTTCCTCCGGGGTGATGAAAATATGCTCTCTTCAAATTTATTATGGGATAGCTGAATACTTTATTGTAAGCTGGGTAAAGACCCTGAAAAAGCAATTTTCTAAAATAGTCTGCGAAGTGTATTTTGTGCATTTTTGAACAAAAATGTTCAAAAGCATGAAACTTTTCTGCAACGGTTCCCCCGTTAAAGACCAGTCAATGGTCGTTTTCAAAAAACTGAAGAACCAGAGTCCGCCCAAAAAACCCCAATTTTGAAGGTAGTTAATTTACGAAACCAGAGAGGAAATTCATAGTACGGCAACAGCAGACAGCGCAAACTAATAAACCCAGATTCCACTTGCCTTAGAACATACTGGTTCATATCCCTGTTCCTGCACAAGAGCAAAGTTGGCCCGTAACATTCTGAGGACCATGGACCAGTCTGCTATAACTTGTAGGTTGCAAACCAAGTGGATTATTAAATAAAAGAAAAGAAAATGCAAGACCTAATGACACTGTTGTGACTTGAGGCTCTTAAAATTTGAAATAGATATGTTTGTTGATGTTGAAATCAAGAAAAACCAAAGAGAGAAAAACAGACCCTTAACCTTTCAAGCCGTCTCGTTGACAGGATATCGGTCAACCAGAGTCATAGCTACTGACAAGGGGAAGGGGAGATTTTAGGGGAATGGTCCCCTCTAGCATATTCTCTAGCTATGTTTGCCTGTTCAACGTATTCCAATTCCGGTTTCACAAAGTGTGGAACACCTTTTTTATAAGATAGCTTCAATCTATGGGTGCCTCTAAATAATTTTTTAGCTGAAATTGCAGAGGTAGGCCACTAACAAGGGCTCTGATCTTGATTACTTATCTGAAAAATGTTAGGTAAATTGTTGTAGTGTGCCAAATGCCTGAAATATACTTTGAGAGGCAAGTAGATTGAGAACATTTTAAATAAATCTATAAATTTACTGAACGTTATTGGGTGGGGTCCGAAAGTGTAAAAAGTATCAGAAAGGCAACCGTAGCTACTAGCCACCTACTATCAGTCCACCGCCGTTTCCTCACCTCTCCGCCGCTAGGTGCAATAGCCGGTTGTTGTACGTTGTCAGCCGAGCCCCAAGTCTTGTGGATTTTCTCGCTGCCCTGACCAACTCCGAGGAAATTGCTGAACGCCTCCGTTGTGCGTTTCACTCGCACGTTCAGGGAACCCATCCGCAGGAAGCCCAACTCCTTATCTAGCTTGCTGGCAGAATGCTTCTTCCTCGCTTTGATTTCTGAAATAAGAGCAGTACGTTTGTGCAAGAGCTCCTGACGAAGTGTGGAAAAAGTAAAGCTGATTTAAACCTTTAAAAAAGCTAATAATAATTATAATTTAAATTCTAGTAAATTGGTATGCATGACCAAGTGCAGATTTAAAGATAACTTAATAGGGGGCCAGCAAATCGGATACAAAGGTAATAAGAAAAGCAATGTAGCACACTATTTTCTCTCAATTTTGTCTCTCAATATCAATTGGTCACTAATGGTGTTCTACCGTTCTAGTTTCTGATGTAATGAAATAGAAACCAACGTAGAGAGAGCATAAAAGTTAATGGAAGTAGGCAGTGAGATGAAGGGAAAACATATTTCTTAACATTTAAGAAAGTTTGTAAATATAAGTAAACAATAAGTCTGTAAGTTTGTAAATCAGTTGATTGAAAACTAGTGCTAATATTAGGAGATGAGCATAAACAATTTTCTTCAGGGAAAAGAAAACTTGAAAAGTAGTTTGGTTTTGTATTGTTGTGGGAAGGTATTGATTTTTTTTATTCAGTTGTTTTGATCGAAAAAGAGAAGTAGGTTGAAGATGTGATTTAAAGGTAAATTGAAATTATAAAAAAGTTTGGATGAGTTTGAATCTTTAACCCATGAAATATGACATGCAGACAAATTTTTGTATACCTCTGCTGGCTTTATCATCAAAGATAGCCTATGCTAGAAAGCAAGAGAGTCGTAGATGAAAGAACAAACTAGGTCTCTTTGAGAGCTGTAAAAAATATTTAGCCCCAAATCGCCTAAATGGGGTTGTCGTCAATACTCGATTTGAGGTTTTTAACGTAGCCCTAACAGAAAACCTAAAGGAAATTTGACCTACAGCTTCCTTGCTTACTGAGCCACTAGAGGTAAACAAAAATAAGTGTGCTCAAGGTTTCTTGCGCTGCTCACAATGTCATGCATCTGGCGCAAGGGTGATTTCTGTCGAGAGGATCTTTGCTCTAAACGAGCGTTGATGTTGAAGAAACGAACAGAGAAAATGAATGCCGAAGCTCAACCTCGTTTAGTACGAGGTGGAAAACGACGGTATCATGGTTTGGGATTGTAATGAGTGATCAAATAATAATGCAGATAAACTATCCATGTGTTCTTTCAAACACATGCTCCGCCTAACGCATGTAGTTAATTGTTTCCCAAATAAAGTCATGAAACTAGTGAGCTTTAATGCTGTAGTCAGTATTGACTTCCAATTCGGTCTGTACTATGTACCCCTTAAATCTGCTCATGGTTAACATTTTCTCACCTATTATTAATTACCTACCTGCTACTATTTCTACTAGAGTACAATTTTTTTGACCTTTAGCATAGAAAAGTATTAATTTCAATTTAGTAAGTAGTAATTTGACAAACATATAAATTGTATGTATAAAGTGCATCATACCTGGATATTTTTCATGCACAAGTGCTTCCAATTGGTTAGGTACTGCATGCTAATGGCTATATTGTGATCGCAAGAAAACAGCCAATACTATCATGCAAATTCAGTTTAATTTCAATCACAAGCGCTAGCAATAAATTAGTGCATGGCATTAAAAATATAAACAATGAGTGCATTGCCAACCCTTGTAAACCAAATACATGTCATAATTATTAGGTACTACCTAGGTTATCTCTAATTACTGATTAGTTACATTATTATTGTTACATGTCTAAGGAAACACATTTTTTAGCACATTCAGATTCATAAATGGCATATTTTGAGGCTCTATCTACTTAAGCTAGCTTAACCGGTCTACGATTAACCATAATGCCTTCTATTGGTAATATTTTGGATCTACTAAAGCAGATTACAATTAAGCTTTTACTCTACTACATCTAAAAACTAATTAATTATGTAGGGAGGCACTGAAAATTCATTAAGAGCAATATTATTACAAGATGAAATGGAAGGGCAAACAATTTTTTTAGTAAAATGTATGTACCTACAGGTGCATTCATGCAATACCTATCACTTGCCTTATACTTTTCTCGCAGTTACTAGCCCTACAAAAGAGATGCCATTAAGTTCATTGCAAGAAAGGCAAACCCCTGAAGAAGTGTAAAAGTTGAAGCACATATTTGAAAAAATATAAATTACAGGTAGTAATAGTTTTTTTTTGCAAGATGGATACAGAAATACGACCAACTTATTTATTAGTGTGACTAGTGACAATAATAGTATCAACATTTGCATGTGAAAATCAGGTGAATAGAATATAGACTCATGCCAAAAAGCAGTGTAAGAAAGCTTGATTTTTTTAAGTAAAGCAAAGTAAGTTGGCACCAGTTACAGCAATAAAATATTATTTAATAATTCAGAGTCTTAGAGCCAATTAGTGAGCCAGCCACTGCATTTCTTCTTGGTTTGGGAATAATGGATATCTAAGGAACCACAAAAGCAGCAATGTGCTATCCTAGCCCTACAATAATTTTTGGAACAACCTCTAGCAACAACTACCACCAAATTAAGGGATAAAAGTAAAATAATTAATAATTATGGGATTCCTAAGCTCTAAATAAAATTAGTTTATCTGAAGACACTGGTTGTAGTATTCGAAAAGGCATGGAGTGTATCGAGAGAAAAGTGCAGACGAAGGGCAATTGCAATATAAAATTGTATTAACCTTTCTGCAAACGATTTCTCGAAAGAAAGATGCAACAGATGATGTTATTTCAATGAGGCTAATGCCAAAACATTAGAACACTACGTGTCTACAATAAACATCGGCTCAGGTCTCATCATTCTTCTACATTATCTATTTGTCTTTGGAAATTAATAGTTGAACTCTTCTCTGTTTGATTAAATAGGTGAAAGAACAAATAACTAGTAGGTACCAGTACCACCTAAGCTGATTAACTAAATGAACCTGATCAAGGAACTAATCTAATACTATAGCTAAAATGGTCAGCGCTAAAAAAAAAACTGTTTGCAGCATCTACAGACTCGGAATTTCCGAATTTGCCCGCTTCTTATATCGCGGCACGGTGAGACTTTTACGCAGAAAGCTATCTTTGGAGACAAGCGCCGAGAGCCTACTCTTGTGGTGTCGGAGAAGGGTCTGGGAACCTAGATCTGCAGGGCATGTCTGCCAATTAGATCTGCCGGCCACATGCATCAGGTGCAACGACTCACTGCGAAACGTGTCGGCGGAAACACTCATGTTCTTGTTGGCCTGGTAGTGCCGTGGCTTGTAGCCGCTCCAGTCACGCAGATCGCGGTCAGCGCCTGGGGAACACGAAACAGCGGTAACGTAAGCAGTTGGAAATAGCGTAGAGTTTCACATCAAACAGATTGAGTAATTTGTAATAAGAGAATTCATAATATTCATATTGAACCAAATGAAACACAAAGAACTAAGCAATGCTCTTGAGATGGTAAATTATCACGATGAAATCATATCAGTAAATAAGTAATTATGCATAGCATTGATGCTTAAGCATGGATGAGCATTGCTAAGCTTGCTTACTTGCTTGCTTTTGCTTGCTTGCTAGCTTGCATACCTTGCTTAGCTCAGTGGTTAGAGCATTTGGCCGGTAAGCAGTTCGAGTCCTCGAGTAAGCAGGTATTTTTGAAGAGATTTTAATATTCTTAAAATTATTACTAGCTGTGTATTTGGCTTTAAATGTTTGATCCTTGTTATGGATGAGCATTGGTGAACAGTAGTATATTATAGTGTAATTAGTTAGGATTCCTGCTGTCAAAGATGCAATGTAAAATTTTGAGAGAATTATCTCACATTATCTCACATAGATATGGTCATCATAATATATAGCTAGAAGGTTGGGAGGCACCTTCCACATGTACCAATGGCTCTCCATAATTCAAGCAATATTCCCTAAGCATCAGAAGGGAAGTAAGTAGACCAAAATGCTGCGTGTCTCTGCACACTTACCATAACCTTGAAGGAGAAGGGTGTAAATGTCTTCATGTCCATGCTGCATCGCTATGTGTAAAGGTGTGTATCCCTGAAACAATACGAACACAATGTAATTCTCATCTCTTTTCGTTTTAGAAAGGAAAAAAAGCTTGCATCAGGTATCACACTTTTCCAAAATCATTCGCACTGTCTTGAACTACCCGCTAAATGAACATTTTCGTTGAAGACCTGAATGGAGCACGACAGTCTCCAATGGCATTCAAATAAAATTTACGAAGTTCTATAAATTGATAAACATTGTTCCAGATTTCGGCTGGCGCACCCAGCGACTCGATCGACACAGGAATAGCACAGGATAAAGCAAAAAAACGAGACACATGACTTCAATAGTCCCCGTATGTGGCTAAACGAAAGTACCAATTAAAAAACCAATGTTGTTCTAGGCGCAATAAAAATGGGCGAGTATGCGATTGATCAAAAAAGCTCCACGGCCATTCTCGTATGGAGAATTATTTCGAAGGAAACTAGAAAGAATGGTGCCGTTTTTGAAAATTGTTTCTCGGGCTCGAGGTGGATCGTTCTTTTTGATTGTGCCTCGAAAAATACCTCATTTATGAGGCTTTATTGATAATGAATCTTTAGAAAAGCACGCAAATACCCCTTTCAGGAGTGTAGGAAAGCACTATACATACAACGTTAAATAGTCGATTCACAGGTTAATTGATCTAACTGGGGATTACATTCTGACATTTTAAAAATACAGTGCCAAATTGTTTCACATTTTGGAAGACATAACATTTTATAATCCCCAGATTAGAAACAGTTCTAAAAGTTTGGCCGTACCAATTAGGTATAAGGTAAGACCAAGGGTCACACAAAAAATACGACTGTCTCCAAAATAGGAAAATTTCCATGTAGGTACCTGGAGTTTGAAAATGAGTTTTGAGTAAATGCTCGACCCTAGTACCCAACAATACACGATGTGTCCAAACAACTTGTACCTAATGTACTGAAAGCTTCGAGAGAATACATGTCAAAATAAAAAAGAAATAAAAAAGATTTTGAAATAATTTTGTATTTGAAACCAAACGGCAGTAGCAACCAAAATAATTCAAAAACGGAATGTTTATTTTTCTTTAAAATGTCCTTTCCAATAGACCCCTTGTACGAAGATAGTAATATAGGATTTACAGAGATGAAATTGGAATCAGATAAGAACGAACTATACGAGCAGCATCCAGTTTAAGTATCAACCGTGAGCGCATCTGCCATCCAGCAGTGCACATGTGTTACAATAACGCACACATGCACGCAATATCAAATCAATTTTAAGCCGTACCTACTACTTCGCATTCGTTCTTTTTTTCCTAAATCAAACACGCACCCTATTTCATATTTTCATTTTAAAAGAAACACGAGTGTGAATTTCGCATAACTCAAGTGTGAGCGTCGCGACGCCGTCGGTGAAATGAGCTTCCCGGATGCGACGCCTCGGCTGATATCAGACCACACTTAATTCGCGACACGGGAGGGGGAGAGGCGGCCGGTGATATTCAATGCAGCGCTCACGCATTTGCATACAGTTTTCATTTAGCTCTCGTATCTTTTGCAAATGTTCATACGAACTATACCGAGCTGTCAAGGAAATTTAATTTAAACTACAGACAGATTAAAAAACACGGATCACACCACAATTATCACGTTACACCGTGAATGCACGTGCTAGAATGGTTTTACACCAGCTAGTGAGTGTTGAAAGTGAATTGAAAAATCATTTTATTTTAACTGTAACGCGTGATTTGATTTCCAAGTATGCCTCGAAATGAGAATCGGAATAACGTTCCTGTTCAACACCGTTCTTGTGCACTAAAAACTTGCTCGCCACTGGGTTGAATTCGTAGCTGCAAGACGTGCCTGTAGGTACCATTATGAACCCCATCCCTTATCGACTTCGGGGAGCGAATAAAACACATCCGACGTCTTAATAAGTCGACTGTAAACGTCCGACGTCTCTAAAAAAGCATGGCGTCGTTGTCGTCGTTGTCGTCGCGACGTCATGCACAGGGGGTGCAAGAGCGTAATATTACAGCACCTTATTATTCATTCAAGCATTGAAAACTTTACAACTATGTTGTCGACAGCTGTAACTATATAAGAGAACACTTAATGAAACTGTCATATATTAAAAACAGAAGTCATGCTATACAATACGCGCGTGGATAATCTCATATCAAAATGAAAAGTGGGGTTGAAGAAATAGGGGTGAGGGTATTTGGGGAAGGGTAGGCCTGTCAAATCTATGTTTTAAAATATGGAATGGAAATAGGCGTGAGGGGTGGCATGTTTTAAAGTGTGGAAAGGGCATGCATCGTGATAAACGCGAAAGGTAATAATGATCATTATCAAATCAGAAGATTGTAAAATACTGTATACAAGACATGTGTACGATTTTATGAGAGTTTATATATCGATAATAAAAATTACAAGTCAAACATGACAGAAATTTATGTGTGGAGAGTGACTTTCAAATTGCCAGAAACATTTTCCGAAACAATGCCCCTCGCATATTTTCAAAGTCTGCGGGGATGCTGTATATATGAGAGCAATCTTCGAATCTCTAGTCATCCGTTCAATAACATCTCTTATCATTCCCCTTCCATCAATGACAAGATGACACAAACGAAACGAGAGACAAATTCAAACAAGTCTGGCCGAATTGGTTTGATAAAGGGTAATTTGTTACCGAGATGAGATATAACTTATTATATAAAACGATGCACGCGTCAACTTTGAATTATGGACTTGCCGTATGACAGTTTTGTAACTGAAATTATAAGAGTATAAATTTACTGCAAGTCAGCAGATATGTTAAACAAGAAGCTGGTACAACAATATTATTCATTGTCCATATACCTGTTTGGAGACAAATTATTTATGGCTGATGCTAAGATTTGGGAATCACGATGAATAGCATCGCGAGACGTTCCTAGTTTTCGTTGGCTCTGAACTTGACTAAATGTATACCATAGAAAACCAACCCATTCCGTAAAATCAAGGTTTAGTGTAGGAACTAGAAAATTCAAATCTGAATTTCGAGCATTTTGTAACGGCTAAAAGATGTCCAAAAATTGAACGCACTTAAAGTGAAGAAAAAAGATAGCACGAGAAGGATTGCCTTTCATTCTCAGTTGGCTTAATTCTGATTGCTCGGTGCAATGTGGGAGGTCTTCACAATCAGACCAGAAGGCTGAAGAATGAAGATTGTTGTCACTGGATTAGGTGACAACTGTTTATCTGTATGCATTCGTAGCAATCAAGCTGCTACAGAAGAGGGCAATGACAATACCTCTGGGTAAGTAGAAAAAGAAGAGGGAAGCAGAAAATGAACAAAGTCAATCGAAACTGAAACTACTCTCAGCTGCCTCCAGTATTCCTTTTATGTGGCTGTTGTTTAAGTTTATACACCATTGACTTTATAGGTTGTTAAAATTAACCAATTTGTTTGCATATATATAATTAGATGTTTTTCGTGGACACCAATACATAACTCTTGATATCTAATGAAATTAAGGGGTAAAAGTCGACCCTAATGAACACAAAATATAGGATCTGACCATATCAAACGAACTTAAAATTCTGTGTTCCTCAGTCCTCTACTCTTAAGTACTTTGTTAACTTACCCCATTCTGTAGACATGGATGAACAGCGACATGAAACAAACCAAACAAACAGGAATAATGAGATAAAGTCCAGTTAGTTTTAGAATCCACGACAAAACGAAAATAGAAACTCAAAATTTCATAAATTGTATTTCATTTAAATAGTCGTTAAACGCAATACTTGGATAATAAGCGTCAATGTTTTAACGCTTACCCAACTCGTGTCCAAGTTGATGTGTATCAAATTGGTCAGCAGCAAAGCACCACAAAAAACGACAAAATCACCGTCTCGTTAGGTTTTTTAGTTTTGAATATAAATGACGCCCGGCTGTCCCCGTGAGCATTATTTTGACGACAATTACCATCCGAATTTAGTACTTACCCTCCCCCTCTCCACAAACGCTATTTCCTAACACATCACTGCCTAACTAATGCTCACAAGCTGCTGCTACTTCACAGTGTAATAATAAGTTAACGTGCAAATAAGTGAGACGCAGTTTTTGACAAGTTCATTAAAAGACAATAAATCACTACAGTTGTGAGCATGGTACAATTAAACTAGCGTTTAGATTTTCGTCGTAACAGATCGCTTTTATTTTCGTAAGCAGTGGGCTCGAATAGATACATGCTCGGTGATTTAACAATTGACTATTCTGTCTAAGCATGGTGTTATTAGTACGCATCATAAAAGTGCGTAACAATCACCACGTTGGATGGGTGATTTCGTTGGATTTTGAGTGATCGAGGTCCATCAGCACTGAGCCCAACGAAAAGCTGATTTTTAAAGACTGCCAGATCACCCAATCCAAGAAGTGATTTCTGTGTACTATTTCGTGATTCATGCAGACTAAACAAGACAATGACTTACACGTCAATTCGAACCCTGCAGTATAGTACTTAACATCAAAAAAACTGTTAATAACTGGGTTAAAATGCTGAAAACTTAACTGAAACTAAACTGCCAACGTTTCGCTAACTATT
>QKMV01001631.1:0-10891 GCA_003287335.1 Lednia tumana
AATCCTTGTTGTCTTCGTGATTGTTTAACTCTTCTACCCTGTGCAACGCCAGAAGTATAATTCGCTATCGCTCGCTTGCTGAGAAAGCACGGAAACCTCGACACATGATTGCACGGGCTGTTCGGGCATACGTGTGTCTCCAGCCTGCGTCTGCAAGTCACCACAAAAGTGGGCTCAGCCACTCACCCCCCTCACATTTCTGCTGCTGCTGCTGTCAGGTGGTCTGGTTTGGTGGTCAGTGGCAAAACCATAAGGCTATCAAGCGATGTGCATTGCTTTGGGGAGCCAACTTATAAGCCATTTAAATTCACGCTCGAGTACTGCAAGGATAGTTTTCATTAACCCACGCTAACCAGCTCTCCGTAAATAACAACAGGAACTAGAAAATTGTAAGACTAACACATTGTTAATTTTTGCAACACGAAATGAGAGCTCGAGCCTTCTGTAACTTATTCCGCATCGATGAGGCTTATTTCCCATTGAGAAGCACGTGCATTTCATAACTTTGTCCATACGAAAGAGATGACAAGAAAAATGCTTTTCAACATGCGGGAAAAGTTACGGAATCAGAATAACCCTCCATGGCTGCATTGAAAGGTACAAGTGCGAACTTCAGGAATCAGGACACCGTGAAGCATATCTGCATGGATGTGCATATTTGCAATTGGATGGGTTCAAGTCTGACGTCACGAAATCTCAGAAAATTATCATCCTAGAAGCCCCTGAAGAAGTGGACAGTACCAGTTCGCGTTAAGTTAGACATCTTTTATTGGACTTCTTAGCATTCTTATCCAGTTTGTAAAACAGTTTTTTTGAATCCTACATCGTATTTTTTTACTTCTCCAGCATAGCCCCTAGGCTTACTTGTTCAAATTTTGAGGAGTTTACGCACGAAAACAACGAAGTTTGAATAATTAACTTTTATTTAGTCCTTTCTTGTACAATCAAGTGTTGCTATTTACTTACTCCCTTTTAATATTGTAATATCTGCTTTAAGTTGTTTGAGTAAATATTGGATCAATTAGGTTGTGACTGCGGCTAAGATAGTGGGACATAGGCTGTACTGGCATTTTGAAGCTTAGCGGCCCGACAATATCTTGCGGGCGGAAGGGGCCCTAGCTCTCTAGGGGCCCTAGCCCTCTAGGGGCCCTAGGTAGCCCCTCGAGCTAAGCCACTGCTCGAGTTCGTCGCAGCAACCCAGACAGTCGCAAGTGCACCGCGCCACGTCGAGACCTTGCAACCGTGCAAACAAACAGACTTGTAAATTTATGTCCCCGTTTTACAGCACTACTACGTTCCAATCCATTCATCGCGTACGCATGAATGGACGCACTGCTACAACAAGACACGCGGGCGCGGCCTTTTAAAAGTTAAAAACCACCGCACGACAAGAAAGGCGCTGGAGACAGACGTGTTTCGGAAGTGGCTCGTACTCGCTCGCCTGTGTTTTGTTGCCTCTCGTAGGTTCGAAAGCATTCCTCGAGTCATCGGGGAAAATATGACGCCCAAAGGGCACCGGCAGCGGCTACAAGGTGCAATTTATTTCGACTCTCTCAAAAATACCTCGTGGTATAAATTCATTGGGCGCTTCACTCTTTCAAATCTCTTTGGTTACCTTACCTGACGTGCGCGTCCACTTTATTTATAATCGAGAATGAATGCATTCGATATAAGCGAACCGGACGATATAAAATCTCCGATCTCCACGACCTTTTGTCATCCGTAGATGTCACCCTTCCTCGTTGTCGCCGACGCGATCGCCGTGAAGCAGGTAGAGGACGACGACGGCAAGTGTCTTCGAAAACGCCGTGAGACGGTGAGAGGAATGCGTGACCAACTGGCAGGCACCCTGTGTCACCTGCAAGCTTGTCTCGGGGATTAGGGGTGGACCTCTATCCATGGGAAGATTCCGAGACGAGGGATTAGGAGGCGGCACGCTGCGAGACTGATGGATATATGGAATGGATCGAGTCCATCAAGATCGGTGGACAATTAAAATGGTAAACAGTTCGGGAAAATGCCGAGCGTTTTCTGGACAAGCTTCAACGGATTTCAGCGGTGCGGGGGCGGTTGGCGAATGTGTAATTACTTGACGACTAAGAGAAATGGCGAAACGAGTCGTCATCCCCGGTCCCGCGACTGCAGTGAGTAATTGCGGGAGCGAGTCAGTGGTTTGAATGAAAGACGCGGGAGCGAGAGGGGCGCGTGGCTTGGGGTGCGGACGGCTGTCGTTGGGGGCGACGCTCCCTGGCCGTCGCGACGCTCAGGGTGGATTTTGTCCGCCGGCCGGTCGGCTGGCTGGCCGGGGCACCGTGTTCCGCCGCGACGAGGGTGTTGCTCGTGTTCACTGCTCTAGTCAAACGCACGTCTCGCCTCGTGAGTCAGCCCCCATGCCGGCGTAAGCTTGGCACGAAGGGCGGGGTCTCGTCTAGTTCCAGAGCGGCCGTCCGCGCGCTTGACTCACGTAGTAGAGTGACGTAGCGGCTTGGGATGCTAGCAGACCGAGCGACTGCGCAACACTAGCGCGGCAGTTTGTTGTCTCTTGCAGTCGAGGACGGTCGCGTGACGCTTAATCTCCGCGTTCTTCACAGCAGTTAATTGCAATCGAGATGGCGAGCGAGGAGAATAACGTGCCGGTTGAAAACAAAGAGGTGGAGGCGCTACAGAACGACGTCAATAAGACGCCGACCAAGGTAGAAGAGGTTGAGGGCAAAGTAGCCGAGCCGGCGGCGGCGGTGGTCGCGGCTCCTCCGCAGCCTCCCAAACCAGTGGTTCATAAATCAAATTTCGAGCAAGACATAATTTACTTGTACCAGTTCTCGCGCACCCCCGTGTTGCCGTCGATCTCGCCCTACTGTCTGAAGGTGGAGACTTGGCTGCGACTCGCCAGTTTGAAATACGAGGTGAGTGCATCTATCTGAGATATATCTCTATCTCCTGTCTTTGCGTTGCATGTGTGTCGTCCCTCTGGGGAGCGCCAGGAATGCGGTCGAATCTCCCATCGTCGCCGTCGACAATGCATGCGAGCCGAAATACGTTCGTCTCGTCTCTCTCACTCTCGGCTAGTCCAGCTCGAACCCGATAGCTCGTTCTTGGTCGGCAGTAGCGCGTTTTCCCGAGACTTTGTTGGCCAACCTAAGCAGCCAGCCCCTGTTTGATGCTCACTGCTTGCCAAACGGTCAGAATATTATCGTTGCAGCGCGTTCACCGGTGAGCATTCTGTGTGTCTGCGATTACAGTTGCGCGCTTTGCTGCTGGTGGCAATGAAATCTAATGTTAGTCGCGCATTGAAGTTTCCAAGCTGCATATCTGTCGGTTGACCGCTCGTCTACCTGAGTTCGCCGTCCTTCTAATAATAGCGCACGGGCTCGCGGAATTCCACGCAATTCACAGAGCGATTGTTGTGCCTGCCTTTCCAATATCCGCCGAATTCAGTACAAGCCACGTGATTCGAGGAAGAAGTCGTGCAGCTTTGCGATGCCCAAGAAGATGCTACTCTCAAAGTTATCTACGGCAGTCCGAGATACCGTGAATTGCAACAATGCCCCGTAACAAACAAAAAGCTCGTTTCGGATAAAGAAGAACATAATAAGTCATTCGACACGCTGCCGTGAGATTAATATTGATAAAAACTGACGTGCCCCACCCCTTTTTGGAAGGCCAATTCAATCGGCCCCTATATGCGATCCAAGTGGCCACTGTTTGTTTGGCCATTAGCTGGGGTAATGAGCGTGACAAAGACAGACGCCCGATGCGGGCTGACTTGTGTGTCTCTCACAACACAGTTTTATCCACACATGTGTGCGATGTTAACCGAGCTAGCGTTTCCCAGCACAGCGTTCCTTCATGCACCAACTCAGCGGGGACTGGATTACGACCAGGAGGAGGTTCACGACCTATATCGAAAAAAACTAAAACTTTTTTACTGCCCGGCTATTTGATGGGCGGGATAGACGGTGGCGCTCGATCGAGCTGCGTTCACTTCGTCAATCTATTTGCGTTTAGTAGTGTGTGTATGTGTGTATCCTAAGAAAATAACCAATATCGTCTACCTTGAAGTCTTTCAAATAAACTTTTCGAACTTGTCAGTGAGAACTGTATTATCATTGCCGAGGTTCCAAGCATTTTTCCAAACGGGTCTGCTCTCTATTTTTTTTTTTAGATTGTCAAGAGTTTATTTTTGTCGATAAGGGCAGATAGAACGAAGCGCAGACTTCATAAGGACATGAATTCGAGTGGCAAGAGGCGATGATAAGACGCTGTATCGGCGGAAGTGGTATGTCTCTGGCGGCGGGCGTGCTATCAGAGACATGTTAAACCGTTCCTCGTTGCGCGTTGCCACGCTAAGAGCTCGCCTGTCAATTTGACATGCGTGTTTGACTGTCGAGTCCGAGCGAGGCGCAGAATTATGTCCCAAGAGTCGAAACGATCGCATTCCTGCTCGCGTCCAACCACGACAGTCGTAGTCGACACACATTGTTGCCGACACACATTTCCACTGCCAGATAGTTGACTCGTAGCTTTGCCTCCAAATTGTCATGAATAATAAGTGTAACTGATGTTTTAAACAAAGCGGACAGCTGCACTGCATGCTTTAGGGTGTTTTTATATCGGTGACAGGGGTGCCAAACCGCCACGGGCACACCCTAGCGGCTCACATGCGCAGGCTCGGCCTCGCATTTTGGTCGCCCCTTTGCAATGTGCTTGATCCGCTCGTATGTCATCGTCGGGTCACGTGCTTTTTTTGTGTCTCTTCCGAGGGAAATGTGGCCAAGACGCCATCGTCGTCTAAACGAGGCTGGGTAATCAGTGGGAATTAAGACGGTTGATTTATACGATGGCGGGTCATGAGTTCGATCTCTTTCCCCCCGCTGGCTCCACTCACAGAGCTAACGATGTAGTGATCATTTTATGGGGGTGGATCAATGTTTAGGGCGATCACACGACACTCTTTTTTTCGTATATTCGAACGAACCGGCTTTGGGCATTAGCAGCAGATACGGAAAAGACCGGGCTATAATTGCGAGGAAGCGGGGCTTGCCCTGAAATGTATGGAACAATCTCGAAATTCGCCAAAAGCCTGGTACGCTCCAAGGATTTATTATTATAGATTTGACTACCCTAGATACAGCTTAGTTATATATTTATCTTTGAACTATAATGTCATATGCTTCGGTTAAACCTCGGAAGAATTTTGAATCTACAGGAGAAAATTAATCTGTCTCGTGTGGGAAATACTTTATCTCGTTTCGAATAAAGTATAGATGCTCTTCTGGTTTATTCTTGTAGGTGCTCCACTCTTGTCTAATAGACTAGCAATATTACTCCCTCGGGGAGTATTAGGCATTATGGGATAAAAGTTATTTTTGTGATGGCTGATGATAACTGTGAGTTAAAAAAATATATTATTCTTATTGTTACAGTAAGCATTACCGTTGGTATTAGTTGTATTACATTTTCTATATATCTTATTAGCCTGGCTTCCACAAATCGCCGTAAACCGCGGCAACAATCGGCAGCATCGGCGATCGGGGCTGAGCCTTCCGCATCTGCATGCAACCCGCCACACAGTTACCGTCTCGCTGGCAAGTTGACGCATTCTCGACAGGCAGCAAACCGTCGCTAACCCGCGGCGGGAGTCTCGAGTCGGTCCAAGATGTAGCAGCCTCTGCCTCGCGGCCTTGGCCAGGTCCATGCTCTGGTTTTACTCTCTTGCCTGCCTGCCTGCCGACCGACCGACCCGCAGAGCAGGCAGCTTCCCTTTCTAATCTCAAGAACATGTCGGATCTGATCTGTCCGACGGCCGTTGCAGCAGCGATGATCAGAAACAGATCCTGACTAGTTCGAGTACTGGTGGAAGTTAGAGGTAGACTCGGCGATGGTGATTCACTGGCTTTCGGTGTTCGCTCATGCGGACCGGGTCGATTGTCGGTTGTCATTCACGCTGCGTTTGTGTTTCGATCCCCCGACCCCAGTGTGTAGGTACAGGCTATTTATTGTAAGCTTTCCAGTGTCCACTCTAGTATAGGGTCTCCAGGAATTCTTGCCAGCCCTTGTTACCGTCATTAAAATTAAAGCATTTAATTAGTTGCAACATATCAATATTATTTTGATTAAATATGTACTCGGTAGGTACTACGCACTTCTATATTCTTCAAGGGTTTACAAGAAATCGGTAAATAAAAAAGGCCAGATAAGCTGGCCACCACCTTGGCTTCCCTGCACAAATGTTAAAATAAAAATACCTTAACTAATTGCTGGGACGTTACTCTTAATTAATTGGGTTCTACATGCTCGCCTTTAATCAATTCAATTAGTGTAATTGAGTAAATGTTTTCAAAATATCTTCTGGGCTGTGCTGGTAGGTATAACGGACGAGAGAGAGAGAAAGAAATTTTACCGCCGCTAGAAATGCAGAGCTCGCTTCCAGCTTGCTGCATAATATTCAGTGTTTTGATAATACAGCGCCTTCTCTGGTCGTTTCGAGCGCGAGATGTCGTGGAATGTTCCCAGGTGGCTCAGGTGAACGCATAATCCACGCATTCCGTGGATACGCATGCACGTTCAATGCAAATATGCGTGCCGCTAGGTCTAGGGGCTCAATCGTTGGCGTATTCGTATGACACATCAAAGAGCGGGGTCACTCTTTAATTGTAGGGCCTCTATTTGGTTCGATTCACTTTGATTTGCTATCACCTCAACAAGCATTTTAATCGCAATCGGTGATAACAGAGATATATGAGCAACGTCAATATTATGACGAGCAATTACCCACTGCAAAGGTAATGTAATTGTAGGTAACTAGGTTCCGCCCTTTTACTGCCTTCATGCACCGGGGCTCTCATGGTATAACGGGAGTAATTTTTGTGAACTAACAATTAATGTTCGTCGTTGCGAAGAGAAGAGCAAGGCTTCTCGGCAATCTCCTTCCATGTGCTCTGAAATTCGGCAGATAACATCTTCGCTTTGCTTGGTGCTCGTCGCTTATGATCGAGTGGAATCATTGCGATGCAAGGTGCATTGACATTCACCTTTACAACTTGTACTGAGGATAGAAAAGACGTGCCAATTTGCGCTTACGACGTATTTTTCTTAGTAAACGTTTGTAAAGTTTAGATACATTGTAAACTCTAGCCCAATTTGGTAGATTATATTCTCTCCATCGGCTCTTCATTTAGTTTTATGTGCTTACCATAAACCACTAAGCCACGGGGTGAAATAAATCATGTAGTCTATAATTGCGAGCATATAACCTAGAAATACTTCAATTCGATAAAACTTGTAACTGTATTGCGAGGCGTTATTTGCCCGCTTTTGCATGTATTTGTTGGTGCGTTCCCCTCTATTCGATTCCGAGTATAGCAGACGACCGGTGACCATCCCTACCAAAGATCCTACTATCTGGTAGCCTCCGTAAAATTAGTCAACGTCGTCTATTTAGTGTTTTTTGCTAAAGTGAAGACCTACGGAGTCGGATATCGGAGACGGAATGGCGCTCTTTGTTGTTGCTATTCAACCCGAAGACCTCTAGAGGTCTATAATGTTGGCCCATTTTTGCATATGAAAACTATGAATATATATTGGCATCGCTAGTGAACGATACTTAGGTTGAGGTGAATAGCGGAGGTGTTAATTCATGATCGACCACAAACTACGCGGAATTTTTCCTCTTCAACCGCTGCATGGGCGTGCATTCGGCTGGGGCCACTCATGTGTTTCCGATCTCTTGCTCGACTCGCCACCGGAAGTTTGGTTTTCTAGTCGCTCCTGCCCTTCGACACCGTCGTACAGGTATAACCTTCCAAGTGATCGACCGCGGTCTTCGTGGCAAATAGCATCTAACCATTGTCTTTTGTTCTCGAGACAGTCGCTGTCTCGATTCAATCATGACTCCCTACTTTCCATTTAATTATATGTCACTCAATTACAGAGTCCAGTGACATCAGCCAGCTGTCGTGATTCGTTGATGCCAAACAAGTGCGGTTTTGGAATGATCCGTGTTAGATCATCATTATATCCCCACAATCCTGTTAGAGGTTTCCGTCATTTCCTTACAGTCTATTCCATATTCGGTTACCAGGAGCCCTGAAGATATTTTTACCACCCATTACCCAGGAAAAACGTTTAAAACATCATATCTTACGTAATTACTTGATGGTAACAGAATGTGACCCAATAAATATCCCCGTAATCACAGCTATGATATCAAGGATTGTTCAAGAAAACGTAGGGACCCTAGGCCAGGGTGGAAAGCTCACAAGAAATAGCCTGTACGTCACCATTTCGGCCACATTCTGACACTCGTCCCCTCGTCAAGTGACGTCGCTCTTCAAAAGCACCCTTAATCAAATAAAATTAACAAATAACGAACGTTGGAATATCTTTGTAAAGCTGTCTGATCGTCAAGCAGGCAAATCATGGCGGTGAAAGAAAATGGGGTTGACGTGAACGAACGCGTGGCGCGGCTCGTCTCGTTGCCGGTTCACCCAGTGCACCCCGCAGCTGCAATCAATTGAGCCATTTCGCTTCATAATTTAATGACGACGACGACGAGTTTTATGTCGCCCCCATAAGCCGTGAGGCCGGCTCGGGTGCAGGGCGAAGGGTAGGCGAGGGATGGGGGGGAGGGGGTGAAAGCGAGCCTTGAATAACTTCCCCCGCGGTAAGTCATCGAGCGCGAGGGCGGCAGCTCTCAGTTCCTCGTTGAAGCAATGTTTTATGGTTCATTTGCCCCGGCGAGCTTCGAGTCTCTTATCAATGCCGCGAGGATATTACACCACCCTGGGAAAGCCGATCGGCCGCGAGAAACGACAGTCCGTTTATCACGAGATTTGTCGAAGCAGAGAGAAGCTTGGCGTGATTTTGTAAGGGAGGAATCTTTTCAACATGCTGTTTGTATTTTGTAAGCGGAGGGGGCTTAGGAGCGCAGCGCAAGGGAAAGATAAACATTAGTTTGTGTGTATGTGTGTGTGCTTGTTGTAACATTTCATACTTAGGTTTATTTAAATTTATCTTACGAATATGGCTTCTGGGCTTTACATAAGCCAGCTCTCAAGTCGTTTTTTTCTTGCCTCCGGGTGGGAAATATCAAGCGTTTATTTATATTTCTATGTCCTCGGAATGATTTCCAGTTTATCCCTTGGCCGTTCACAAGAGGTTGACCTTCCACCCTCATACACTGAACGGGCCAGACACGGCACTTGGTTCGAACTGTTACTTGGTGGGCTCAACAAGCAGGGCATTGTCTCACGACGCTGTCGCTATAGTGGCTATTTTTAATAAGCTTTCCACCCTAGGCACTGGGAATTTTGATGACTATGGCCCGGGTTTCAACCACCGGTTTAACAGGCCGTACACTTCTGATCATCACCATGGCAACAGTCAATCCGATGTATTAATTTTTGTGTAACGACTTGTAAAATTCTTAACCTACTATTGACAAGATCTCCCGTCAGAATTTTTATAGATGCCGTATATTAATCATTTACACTGCCGTGAAGTAATATCATGTTATTTAAACACTTAAGTGTCAAGAATATTGTGTTAAGGACTATAATTGGTCATTGCTAATGGGCCGTGGACATGTTTGTTTGCTAGCTTGTTTAACGGAAACCGTAGTTAGAGTGAGAAGGTAGATCTTTGTTCATCGGGGTTCAAGGGGCCGCCTGTACTGGTCTACTAGGAGAAATCAAATGATTTTGAGCTAAATTTGAGTGAGAAATCAAACGCTGCTGTACGCTATTACTTTGCCAGCCCAGCCTACTGTCGCTACACTTGCACAACATCGAATGCAAGTGCAACACAGGTATGGTTCTAGCCATAGTTCGATGACTTAGAATGTTTATTCTGTCGTTTCTTAAGCATTTATCAACGTTTAAATTATTCGAATGTCGATTTGGGTAAATATGTGTGTCGAGATCAGCGACTGCTGCAAATACATTGCGTGCTCACCTCATACCGCCATGTGCGATCCGTCCGTCGTTCTGTCAGCGATCGACGTACGTGTACGTCGATTGGAAGTCGGCTGTACCGGAAGCATTCGCGTCCCCGGCGCGTCGCGAGGGTGCCGAAAATAGGCCGGTCGGTGACGGGGCGCGCGGGCCTGCGTGTTGTTGTTTCTCTCTGTTGCTACCCAGACCCGCCACCCACACGCTGCTACCGGCACCACGCGAGCACTTCGCTCGAATCGGTGACTCGTGACTCGGGCGTGAATCATCGACGTCCCGATCGAAACTAACCGAACGTGGTTGCCGTGTTGTACACACCGGTTGTCGTCACCGCAGTTCAGCAACGTTGCGCGTGGTTCTGATCCTGGATGGATGGCCGAACGGTTTGTCGTGTCAGACGCACCGGTTCTACACTATATTTACTGGGGGACCAGAATTTTACGCCAGGGGCGATGGTGCTAATTAACAAAGGAAGATATGAAAGAGTTTATTTAAGCTAAGTAACATTTCACTGGGTTGGATGGGTGACCGAATGGCTTTGCATGTCGGATACACCGGTTCGACTAGAGCACCGAAATGAAGTAAGATTACTCTGAACCACAGGCTTAGGGTGAATAAGTAACCATCCATGCGACAACCTAGTTTTGTTCTTGAGAGAGGTTGAGGGTTTGAAGCTAATGCAGAGCTTCGCATTCTCATTGATGTCAACCGCCCGACAGCACGGATTAGTATAGGAATGCCGCTGTTGGGACTAGTACAGTTCTTTGAAAGGGAGATAGTGTTTTTCGACAGGGTATAGGCTCCGTGCCGGCACCGTGCTTCCCTCGTCCCGGCTAGGTGCACCATTCATCACCTGCATAGAGTGCCACAGAGCCAGTTGTCAATAAAGTGCGTCGTGAAACACCACAAAAAAAGTCTCAAAACGTCCGAAGGCAGTTTTTTAC
>QKMV01001632.1:0-15379 GCA_003287335.1 Lednia tumana
ATATATATTATAAATTCCCCTAGTTTTTTTGAATGCATGTTGATGGTAGTATAAGCATGGAGACACTCAGATTGAATATTGCTGCCTTTGCATGAATTTTGAAATGCATTTGAGACTCTATCACACATTAATAAAAACATGTACGTGATTATTTTTTAAGTTAAGGAGCCGGATCCACTTCAATACCATGGGCCATATTCATAGTTGTCACTTGGTGTAAGTTCTCTCTAAGTTGCTTGGCAGTTGGCAACCAGCCTCATGTTTAGTTTTAAGTTTAACCAAGCAAGTAAGGTAGCACTCCAAGTTAGTATTTACTATGAATTCGGCTTCTAATGACCACGCGTCTAGCTAGCGAAAACTGCAAAATATCGTCGTTATTATGAGTGCAGCCTACACTTGACTGGAATAGACGCTGAGCAGTGTAGAAAACGTGCTAAAAGCAGGGACTGAACCGAAGTCCCACTATTTTTACATATTCAAAGAACGATGCCTGGAAAAAACCGTTGTTTATTTGGTGGTTTATTTCGGTTTATCCGGTTTTTTAATGGCCTAAAAGCCACACAAATTTTAAGATATCCTTTTATTATTACATCCCTACTACGCACTCGGCAGTTATTGTTGCTGTGAGAAACACGCTTTGCGTTTTAAAATGTTACTTGCGATTTGTTTGAAGAACAATAATATTTTCCACCCATTGAAAATAGTGCAAACTTTTTTCATATAATACCAAATAGAATGATACTTTTTAAAAAAGAATGATACTTATTTGTGAACAGTGAGTATAAGACAACAAAACTAATATCAATCCTGAATAGTGAATGATAAGGATAACCGACCTTGACTAACTTTAGTGTCACTGATAATCCTCTGTCTGTAAGATATCAGTGTATTCTCAGGATAAGCAGAAATCTGGAAATTTTGAACCATTTTATTAATTTTATAATTGATTTTGATTTGGAAGAGATAGGGTTTAATACGGGTTTGATCCTCGGGTGAATCTAGTGGTAAAAAAGCCAGGATTTATCCTTAAAAGACGGTTAAAATATCAATGCACAGGGAAAATCGGAATGATCCTAAACCGGTGACAAAAGCGATTTTTTTTACGGAACGAAACCGAAACCGAACCCGAAATTTCAAACGGTTTCCGTTCCTGGCTAAAAGTTAGGGTCGTTCCATCACCTTTGCAACTCTTCCTTAGACATAGTTACATTTACATTAGATATAATTTTTATTCAATGCAGCATTATCGTTTCTTAATACGCAATACAAATTCTAACAATTTTTGTCTGAAAGCCTGTTATATTTTTCAGGACTTGGCCATTGATGGCTCTGTCACATACGGCTTAGCTGTAATTATTAATATAAACTTAAAATCGAGTGGATTTTTCCTCCTACTCACCACGCCATCAAATTACTAATAAATGCACTAAATTTAAATTCACTAAGCGATGCTAATAGTGACCGCGTCTTCAGTCGCAAGCCTATTTTATTAGAGTCAAATTTTTCATCCAACTTCTGTTACACAACGTCAGTTCAGAGTTCTACAGTAACAGTTGTTGCAATTCGGCTACAATACATGGAAGATAATTGTGCCAAATCAATTGGATGAAAAAACTGACCACCTAAAAGAGGCACCATATTTGATATCTTTACCATAGAGGTTTCAGCAGCTAATTTGAAATTATATGAGGCTTAGTAAATGTGCAAAAACAGTAACTTTTCCGCCATTTGCTGGAAAAAATAAAATGATATAAAAATGCATAGCATAAATAATTTTTATTGCATCAATCGTACATATTTTGCCTTTTATCTGCATGACTATTTCGTCTCTAATAATGTTGAACTGCGTCCGGATTCATTGGTTCTAAATTTTGTTGACCAAAGCATGGGCATATCTTTAGTAAATTAGTATTTTGGTACATTTAAATGAATAAAGGAATCCATATAACAGTATGGCTCTCCTAACAATACAGTCAAAAAGGACAATGGCTAATATGAGTTGGTATTTGATATTGGCCTCTTCTCTAACTTAGATGATAATTTACCTTATTACTTTTCCCCTGTTTTTAGTTTATTTTTATCTTTGTTAGTTTGAATAATTTTACCCTATACAACGGGGTTATATTCTTATAATTTAAACCAACAGCACTCACGATTCTTGGTTCTGGCCACTAGAATGATAATCGCGAGCTGAAGAAATTTACCCGTGCAATGCGAGAGCCTGTACCTGTACATCAGTACACTCACAAATCATGTAGTTGGAGCTTACAAACTTCTAGCAGTCTCAAGAGTGTTTACATGAAATATTCCTCATGTATCCTCATTTACAGTCTAATACCATGTACTCACCGTAATTAGACCAATTTGATCAAACCATCTTACGTGGTAGAGGCGAACCCTCAACTAATACGCGCAGTGATTTTTCTCATAAGACATACCGAAGACATTAACTATTTGGCGAGAGTCCCAGCAAAATATAGAACGCATAGATTCCTTGTAAATCTGCAAGAAAAGGAATTCCGACCCGTGATAGCTGAATAGTTACGTGGCCGCCCTATATGCGAAATGAATTTTCCAGACCAAGCCACTGCTACGTCTGAACGCTCACGTTCATATTCCCATCCAATCGATTCGTTATTATTTTATTAATAACAATATATGCGGAGATCTCATTCAGATTGGGTCCAAAAGCCAGGACGTAACAATTTCAGTCGAGAAATCTCGGTTTCAAAAAAAAAGGAAATCAATCGGCTTATCTATCGTCGTTCACTTGGCATACCAAGATTGCCATGTTACCGCAATGTCTTTCTGATTCCTCTCTCCACTTCCGACTCGGATAGTTCAATATCTGCAACAAACTTGGTTGCCCGTGTATTCGCCAAAGACGACGACATAATGTGACATCCGAAGTTTCGGGCAAATCTTGTGAAACAAACTCAAGTTAGGTTAACATGAAATCTGCTCACGAACTGAAAACAACATACGTGTCAGAAACGGGCGAGGCGGCAGCAAGATATCTCGTTGAGCGGAGACACATCGTATTGTATGATGCACGAGATACTCGGTGTTGGGACACTTCCCTGGAGACAAGTTACTTCTTTGGGTCATGGTTGCCGGAGATGGTGTGAGGATGTTGTGGGGGGCATTACCTCAAACGATAGGCGAGGGATATGCCAGGATCATGGCTGGATTACCACCGCACTTGACTGGCATTACTGAGGAGCCGAGTTCGATCCTTGCTCTCTGAGGCGCACCGAAATTCGCCCCACAAGCATTATAAGTTTTCGTTGTTCTTTTCTGGAGTGTTGTGATAAAATCAAGTATCTTGGGAATATGGGGTTTTATACAAAGTACCTTTTTGCGAGATCATTTCAATACAAGCTAAGCTAAGCTGTATCAAACACAACATTTTATCTTGGTTTGGGATGCTTATTTTCATCTAACAAAAATGTTATTTCCAAGTGATACCCTCCTTTGACGTAATTTTCTGCTTTCTCAAATGGACGTATAAAATTTAAACACTTTGCCTCTTAATTTAAGTTTCATCACGATCGAAAGAATAGATAACCTTGCATTATACTGCCTTTCGTGGTCCACTTCTTGACGCTTTAAATTTAAATTGGTTGCCATCAGGCTACTAAACTGTCACCTTGCGAGCGTTGTTAGAACATACGAGAACACTTCTGGCTTCACCATTTCTCCGCAAGAGCGCAGCCAAACACCCTGCTCATGTATTTCAATTCAAAATTTGAAAAGACATCCCTCTATAGCTCCAAATGCAACGGGTCTCTCGGCGCTACCACAACATCAACCGTCAAACCAACCGTGGGAGCTATGGCGGTCTTATACTTTTCTCTCTTCCAAAGATACATTCCGCTGTCACATCAGTTTAAACGATAACGCGCGCAAAAGGACGTCAGGAGAACTCGGAACGCGACGCGCGTGCGGTGGGCGTCGCGACGCCAGAGGCGCCAACTCGTTTGATAGCAGTATGTAAAGTCAGCTGGCAGCATCGTGGCAAGTGGCCAGCCCGTTCACGTCGTCGGTCGAGGGGCAGTTGCTCTCTCTGTGTAACCGTGTTCAGTGGTATGGCGCTAACAGCCCCTCATAAAACCACGGCGACAAGGACTTTGTCGCTGAACGGCATCACCATCACGGCGACCTTGTCCAAGAATGCAGTAGCTTTCGCGAGGAAATGCAGGGAAAATCGTAATACATCGTTACCAACTACTCAAGGTGAGAAAGACAGTTGACTTGAATCGATTGTTTACATCACAATTCACCACACACGTTATGTTAAAATAACTTTATGCAGCTGTAATCGAGGCTAAGATGAAGTTAACTTAGATAGACAGTATATGAGGTTAAGTTATAGTTAGGTTCTTACTGGAAGACACTGATTCCGAGATGCATAGTACAAAGTTAATATTGCACACAATAAAGATTACGTTTAAAATAATACGCGTGGGAAAACGCATGGCTTCGGAGACGGTCAGTCCGTTTCTGAAAATGATTTCTCGTGTCTGCCTCCTTTTGGGTTCACCGGTTTTTGCTTTCAAGTTTAGCTCATCCATTTTAGCTATCCATCCATGTGTTCAATTTACTGAAACTCCAGGGAGACAAGAGACACTCGAGTTCATGCATGGCAAAATGTGGCAAATCCAAACTTGAAATAACCAAATCGGGATCCGTTCATGAGCCACTGTGGCAGCCATTATCTCAAAAGGTATCGTTACCGGCATGTGCATGTACAGTGATGACCATTGCACATCAATTAAACGCAATTATAATTATTATTGGTCGGTAGTACGAGTTTATTATTGGTCGGTAGTACGAGTGCAGGCGGCGAAACATCAAAGCTGAGCTGCCGTGGTGCCGTGGCATTAGTGTACTGCACTATCGCTGCAGCTTTGCCATGCAGACTAATCGACCGAGTACCACCGAGTACAGTGCTAATTAAGAGGCTGTACAAAGAGATGGCTAAAGCTGTCGTAGGTCCTAGCAACAATATACAATTGCCATTCGCGAATAGCGGTGCTGCAATTTTGCGTTGAATTACGAGAGAAGAAAAGAATGTGCTGATAATTATAACAGCCGGTGTGCGTTCTTTCACACCTTACCGACAGACTTTTGTCATTGCTTCGGGGACAATTTTGTTTAACTAACTCGGCATTTTTGTTGTTGGAATAAGCTTGGTTCAGAATGGATATGGTGAAAATAAATTTAGTTCTACCTTGATCCAAGATGAGAACATGTTTGTTAAATGGCTACAAAATGAAATTAATCCAATGCTCACACAATTTATTGCATGGATAAAGACGAATATGACTTAACTTTTTAGCTTTTATATGGGAGAATTAGTTTCCTTCGACTCGTAATTTTAAAGTCCAGAAACTTTCGCAGGTGCTAAAAGGAGTTCTGTGCCGTAAAAAAGCATTCCAATTCTGCAGCGCAAGCCTATCATTAATTATTCACCACTTCAAAAATTAATCCCAGCTGAGTAATTTTAATCTTACTTTTTAAGAAAGCCGAGAGTATTTTTCACATTTTTTGATTATTTTACGATATTAGCTTTAGAAAAAGTTTGTTGCTACGTTTTACCCGCTCATAATATGTATGTATACATATATACATACATGCATGCATATGCTAATAAATTAGTAATATTACAATTTTACGTAAATTTTCGTTTGGTCGTAGGTTTGGTCCCTATCAAAGGTCGCTATGATCTACTAAAAATTTGTTCTTAGTTTCGAACGTCCACATTTTGGTGTTGCGTTGATCCCAACCCAATGTTAATTAGTGGTTGTGATAACAACTTAGGCAAATGTATGCAAAATAGATGTAATGTGGCACATTAGCATCATGAGGTATTTGATTGCTGCGGCAGTCAGCAGCATTGCTCTGATGAGAAGTGTAAACAAATTGCCTCTGGTTGCCACTTAGCATAAACATGCATTGCATGGTCTAGTTTGGCTATGATTACTGATGTAAGAGGACCGAACTGTATTCTAGTTTTGTTTACAAAATTACAGCATGGCAATATGCGCGGTGCAGTGAAGCTCGGGTAACAACTTCGATTTCCTTTGGGATGCGCTAGCTTCTTCAAGAAATATGAATACCTCTGGTAGTTGTAGGTCTGTGGAGCGTACTTTAATCAACATAGCTATATCCTTGGCCTGGAGTAACCCATAGGCTGTCTCTAAAATTATAATAGAATCCACTGAAACATATAGTTTAACCCAATTACAATTCGATACTAATTCATTGTTCACTGTTCGATCCGTAGCGAAACTTTAAAAGTTGAACGTTGTGTTTTGAGGTTTATTTGTGAAGTGAGGCTGGGAATTTCTGTTTCCTGTAGATTACGTTAGTTTATCATGTGGTGATAAATTTGTAGGAATCTGACGATGCATCATTGTTCTTATGAAGGACGCAAGGAAATGTGTGGTATAGCGTCGCGACGCCCATGTGAGCCAAAAATAGATTATGAGAGATATCTCACATGCTAGCGTGACCCAGAAATGTGTAGTAAAATAATACCCGTCCGAGAGTCGTTTCAATGAAGAATGACCAATAATATTGTTTAACGTCAAAAAACTGTTCACTTTATATTTTATATTTTCATTTGCAATGAGCCTGGTTGTAATGCATAACCCCCCAAACTTTCTACGCCCTTCCTACATCTGACAGAACTCTTTGATGATATCCCAAAATCCCATTGGCCCCTCGTTGGGGACGAGGAAAGTAAAGAAATTCACTGAACCATCATACTCATTTCTTGAAAGTTATGTATTCTCACATTTCCCCTGTTATTTTTCGTACAAATACCTTCCTCAGATACCGGTGATATTTGTTGTTTCTGCAATATCCCTTATTTTGAAATTCCGTTAAACCGTGTATGGAAATTGCTGTGAAAAGTGTCACTTTCTACCAAATAAAATAAATTTAGTATAATGAGCGTCAATAAATACATATCAATGCCACAAGTCAAACTACTACGTTCACTGAAAAAATTATGAATTTTCAAGTTGTCTTTTGTCTTCAGTGCATTTCACGTTGATTTATACTTCCGTCAACGTTTTCTGGCGCAATGTAATTTGTCATGCGAAATGAGACTACTTACCTACGGTACTACCAGAAGAACTCGCGATCAAAAAATATCATTCTCTTCTATATTAATAGCTACTTTGGGTGCGTTTCATAAAACAATTACGAGCATTTCTATAAAGTAGGCTGCATGAAAAGCAAACTGCAGCGCTTACCAAACTGTTAAGATACTTCAGATTCATCATAGGGGACATGAAATTGTTCTGTTTGCTTTATCGTATGCAACGTACTTTTCCTGGCATCAATGGACGAGAGAATGGGGGGGGGGGGAGATTAGTAGTAGGGTAGTTGTGAGCAGGTCTTTTCTTCATTACATTCTGTTTATTTGGCGTCTTAAAAAAAGACAGTCCCCCAAAAATTGAGCGATAACATCATAAAGAAACAAAGAAAACTTCTCTTCGGTGCATGCTTATATTTTTAATATAATTGACCAGCCAGAATTTGAAATGCTTGCTGACAGCAACCCAGACTTAAATACATCGAACATATGCACTCAAACTTGAAATTGGTTATTGGGTCGCATTATGAAACTCTGCCAGAGCACGTTATAGTTCAATTTGAATAGAATAGAATTTTCCTTTTTTAATTTGTGGATATCGTTATTAATATCGTACGGTACATATTTTACTTTATATTATGAGCGTTTTGTGCAAAGAAGCATGACAAAAGTGTCCTGGCTGGCTTTGAAAAGAAGGATAATATGCATTTTTATCGATTTTATTCTAAATCGCATCCTTGCAAAGTCCCAGGAACTATCGGTTGCTACACCAGCTGTAGTATCAGCAATATTATGGAGTGGTTGAAATTGCCTAATACTAAGTTATTGCTAGACGTGCTGCAAAGAGCGAAGATCCTACTTAGAAGATGTCGGCTCGATACTAGTACAAAGCTTCAGGCACATTCTTGGTCGTCTGTGCTTTAATAAGAAAGATCGTAATTTCAAACAATTCCGTCTAGATTCCCAGTTTAAACGAGACCAAAGTATTTAATATTTACTTTGTAACAACACAGCATCAGTCCAAAAAATGCAATTATTGCTATGAAAAGAGCATGCATTGAGCTCATGTCATATTTTTGAGCTGGCAACGTTTTCTTTGCAAAATGGCAACCTTTCATGGATTCCTCCGGTCACTTCAGAATAATATGATTTATCTGAATATAAAAATGAAAACTGGCAAAGATTTGAAGAGAATACAGTAACCAAAAAGTAATGCATTCAGTCTCTTTTAAGACTGGGGCATACTGCTGCACAAGTCTGTAATAATGTAAAACATCTTCGTGCATAAATGCGCTAGGAACGGAGAGAGATATCACTCAATCGAGCCAAAGGGTTCCCTTCTTCCCAACCTCGATTCTGAATACTACTTATCCCCTCGGGAACGAGAAACTTTCTGCCGCTCGTGTTAGTTTGACATGGAATATAGGCACCATCCATGTGACAGCTTGTCTGTGCCCAAAGGCTAGTCATCGTCCAGCTTATAATACATTGTCTTCTTCAGATGAATATACGCGGGCATGTTTTCCCTTTGAGAGAGATGAGCTGCTATAATACCAGCTGCAGACAATGAGAACGTGCTAAAAACACCTCTGATTAAAAATAAATCTAAGATTTGAAGCAAGAGTGAAAAAATATTCGCTAGCCACATTCGGAATATTTAATTTTCAAACCGAAATTGTGTTTCATTTTATTTATTTCCATAAAATATGGTAATGGTGGATGGAACCTGGCGCCTCCACGTCTTTGCTTACTGTTCAATTTTCCTACTCGGCGTATTTCGGGCACATACGCAATTACGAAGTGACATTGTTGAAAGCCGTTTGTAGTTTTTTTTCCGTTTAGATATGCTGTGCCTTGGGACTTGTTGGAGTCGTGTGGGGTATTGGGTAAATTCCATGCTTGAGTGGTGACATGGAGATTGCATGGCCGCAGCCAGGAAATACGCGAGAATGCGTTATTGACGAACATACCCGCGAGACATACGAGGAAGTCCTGGGAGACTCAACGGATTCTGGTTCTACCAAATGCAATCGATTTGAGAAATTCATATATTTATACATGTGAAAGAAAAGAGAATATGTTGATCCCAATTGGGATTCATATTTGAACATTCTTTCTTGATTTCCAGGGATTTCCTAAAGTGTTAAGCGGGTATTAAATTTTATCGTCAATTTCAAGACGATCGTAAAATTTAACTGTAGGTAAAATTTGAATTTATATTAAACGCAAGCAAGTTTGACAAAAGAGCCCTGAATCATAATTTTGCCAAGGAATACAGTTTCGGCGATAAAACGGGTTCGTAAACGAATAATTAAAAAAAGTTCTGAATAAGATTTATGAAGCAGATTTTGTTTTCTAAGATCAGGTACCTCTCACCTCTAAAAGTTTTGACGTGGTAGTAAGCACACTTTACGTCAATATCGGTGTTCACGCGAGGCCGTTCAAAATAGATTTCTCGTCTCATCACTTTTTTTCTAAATCTAATCATATAGGTCCACGTTGGATTACACGATAAGAAATATTTTTCATCGATTCCTCGAATTTTGTGCAACTAAGCGCTTTTCCTCATTCGCTGGTTCGCGTTACACGAAGAAATCAGTGTATCGGCTCGGTCTTGTCTTTTTGTCTCCCATTTCTATGTCAAACTCGAAAAAAACGAAAAAAAGAAAAACTGTCAATTTTCCGACCGGAGACTGTTTCTCGCACTTTAGTCTCAAGTGTTTCTCACATCGCTTTCAACCATCCGTTGAAACCTTACTGTATTGTTCTCGCTAACTTTGCCGCTTCTTTTTTATTTCCGCTCAAACTGCATAATATCTGGAAAAACCAAGAAGACAATTCTCAAGATAACTTCCTATATAAAAGAGAGAAGCAGAAAAACATCTAAGCCTTTGTATGTTTGCTGATGGCATTATTTTTGTTTGAATCCTAGATGAATACGACGATCTACCAGACGGCTCCTGTTTCCGTCGAACAGTCCTCCGCCCGACGCCACGTCGTAACCTCAACGACAAGCCAGCGTCCACCGTCATCCAAGTGGCCGAGGTAAGATTCGTCTCTCATTTTCGTTTACTCTTTACAGCTCAATTCGACGCTCGTATCAAAGCGAAACGACCGTTTCAATGGGCATAACCGAAAATACAATCACCCGCCGCGGTCTCCACTCCACCACAAATCGAACGGGAAACCCACTGGTCACGCCATATTGTGTGCCTTTGAAAGCCTTTCCGTTATTTACCTTTCTTCAACCGATTACTTTTAATATCTTTTCCACGTCAGATTTTAATTATTCATTTACTCCAGTTTTTCTATTCACTCGAACCCGAGTGGAGGTACGTGATGATGATCAGAGCACGTGATCTTGCTAAGAGTAGCCATTAATTCGTGCATCGCGATTGTAATGCTGGGCGCACGACTAACGCGCAGTGTCCATAAACCCCCGCTGCGACTGCAATGGGCTCGTTTAGTTCCAAATGCACGTCGCAGCGCTCGTTGTTATCGCGTGTTGTCTCTCCGAAAACCATAACCTTGTTGGCGAAACAACACTTGTTTAGCTGTTGTTTCGTTAACGCTACGTAATTTCGAACTATTTGTAAATGTGGACATGAGATGATATTGTGGCCCTTAACGTTTTACAGCGCCATGTGTTGATGCGAGACAATGTATGACTGAGTGCAAGCGTTAGTAAAGCTGATGGATCGTCGTGGGTGGAGGCGCCAGGTTTCAGCTTTGATCTTTGATTACGAGGGCTGCCAGCTGCGATTTGATTTTCCAGTGTTTTACTATTTGAACACTGTCGAAAAAATTCTAGTTTAAGTTCGTGGAGAGAGGTTAGCACACATTTGCACTTTGCATCGGCAGATAATTAATGAAATGCCATTGCACCATAATAATATTGAATTCTTTAAGTGGTTTCGTTTCCATCCTTGTAAAAACAAGGAAAATTTACGGACTATGTTTGAGTTTTTCACTGAAATCAATGCTGTGTGTAAGGATAGTCTTTGGAACGTATTCTACCGAGAAACTAATTCAAAGTTAACGCAAAAATGAAGTTTGATTTATACGTAACCAATTAGAGAACAGTAGAATTATTGTACACATTCAGAACCTAGAATATGGAGCATGGAAACTCCGTCGACTTGCAACAAACTTAGACAATCAATCCGAAAATTAATCGTGTTTTGTATGCCAATTATGTAATCACAAGTCCGCAAAAACTTCTCGCAAAGCTCTTGGTTGAGACAATAGTATTATGAATAATGCATGATCAACACACTTTGCGCTGACTTTGATGCTACATTCCTATGCTTAAATCGAAGAACATCGGCATCATCTGTGACTACACTGGAGCTGACGCGTAACTAGTGCAATGTAGAGAAGTGAAGCGATATGTAGTAAATGTTAAATTAAATTTTCACTGCACTGCACATGTTTGCAAGTCCAGTGATATTAAAAAGGGAAAAATTTAACGAGATGGACGTGCAATTATTTGCGTTACTGCAACTCTTGCTTTTCCGTGCATTACTTTTCTAAATAGCTTCGGTTTGCTGTTATAGAATGGTAGCATAGAGTAACGAACCTAGTTGTGAATTCTGACGGGACAATCTAAGAGGAGATGTCGTACGAACGAAATATTCGCTTGCAAAACGTAAAATTGGTTATAATTAATTAAAATTTTCAGCAGAAACATGAACCACCTATTTTCACTATAATGTTTAACTAAACACGATCTACTAAATAAATCATTAAAGCATGGGAGGTGCTTGTATAGACGTTCTATATTAGGTTCTTTAATAAAGCTCTATAATTAAAAATAGATTAGAGACACGAATGGAAATTTTTTAATTATTAATCCCCTTTTATTTACATGCGTATGATAAAATAAACAATGCTATCTTCTATCCCCAAGTCATCTCCATAAAAATAACAACTAGAGATTCGGCTGACTTTTTAAACTTCATCTGATCTCGGTGCTGTTCATCATCTGTGTCGTTTAGGTCTCGTCTTCCCTCCCACCACGGCGGCCGAGCATGTCTTGCAGCTAAAGCAAGTGCCGACATTTTGACGTCCTCTTATTTGGCGTCTAGTAAAAGATGCATGAAAAACATTCTCTCGTCAGGTGATTTATACGAGCACGTGAAAGTCTCGCAAAGTAGCCGGGCTAACACCGCCAACTTTTCGCCCGACGAACGACCGGCCGTCCGGCCGTTGGGGCCATCCGCGGGGAATAAAAAATGTATCCACACAACAAGAAAACACAGCCAAAGATTCCCATTTTTTGCCATTTGCTTAGCCTTAAGGACACTTGAATTATTGCTTGCACCGAATCGATTTATTAAAAAGTTGTCTACACTTAAAAAGTGTTTTAGTTTAAAGTATATTTAAGCGAATTAAAGTTTATTTCTGCGGCAAGAACATTTGAACGTTTTCAATCGAAAGTATGTAATTGATAATTTAATAAGACCGAGCAATAACTCATCATGATCTTATTATTATCAATGAGTGTAACGATCGTCCTTTGTTAAATTAACGAGGAAAGTTGATGTAAAGGGAAGCAAGGAATAACCGTTTAAGAGGGTAATTTGACAAGCCAATTTCCAACCGCCATTTTAATGAATTCAGCATAAGACAAGTAATTTGTTAGCCATACTCCTGAGTAAACTCCTTTCATCAAAATTTAAATATTAGTGCAGTCTAAGTAGAGACCCTTATTTTTCTATGCGCGGATAAAACTCTAGCGATCGAAATTCTGCTAACAATATATTAAGATACATGCCTGCCTGTAGTTTATTGCATATCACAGAAGCCAGATTTAGCTGTGTTTTATGGTAATGAGCTTTCGGAAACCTTAGCTTGGTCATCTGCGACAGAGAAGAGATTACAGAGTCTTTATCTTCGCAAAGTTTTCTCGTTTAGTAGGAGACAATCTGAACGTGACCAAGATAAACAAACTTGGCCGCCGAGATTTTAGCCTTGTGGTTGAACTGGGCCTGGATTTAATATTAAAAGTTCGCTTTTATCGGCAAGAAGAAGAAAGCGCAGCGTGATCCACAGTCAAAAATGTGTCGCTGTATGAAAGTGAGGCATTTGCATTTTAAGTTTCAAATTGAACTTCTATTTTTTTGTAAATTTGAGCTCACTCTTCTATGAAGTCAGGGCTGATATCCACCTAATTGTGTAGAAGTTTCAAAGTAAAATGACCTTCTTTGTTATGCATTCATTGCTGTAAATATAGCGCAATTGATTCTTTCCAGACCATTGGGTGGTTTTCTGTAATGAAAGCAAGTATCACACCTGAAATGAATGGCTATGGACCTCTTTATCTTTATCACAATCAAATAAATGTGAAGTAAAATCCAGTAATATAAGCACAGAGATCTAAAGGAACCCGCTTAGAATACAGAGGAAGTTATCTTTTATGGTTTGTAAAGATCAATATTTCAAACATTTTATTTGCTTCACTCTACTGAAATCAGTTATGTTAAATCTCTTTGCTTAAGACGGTTTGCTAAAAGCACTCAGTTCTTACGTTTCCACTCAAAAATTATCTCTAAAATATTATCAAATAGCGAGTTCATATTTTCTTACTTTACATAATAATACGTTAAATGTCTTAGCTGAACGTTTTTACAACTTAACCGATTCTTAATTACAATTTCACGAGTGCCTGAAAGCCACTCAGATTGAGCAAGGTATAGAGAGCGGGAGGTGACCTCTTACCTCCCGAATGCTCGACATGGACTCTGTCTCCACTGTATTACAGCACTTAAGTCTAGGACATGCGGTAGATCTACCTAAAAGCATCTCATGCCAGTGACAGCCTGTTAAGATAGGCGACTTTAAACAAGACAAATTACTGCCTCATTTCGGCGTTTAGTAGCCACTAGCGCATCACATTGGGTACCAAGATAAGCCAAATACTAAGTCTGATTTGAAGCCTACAACCACCGAAACTTCGAGAGCAGAGAAAAGACAGAGTATTAACAACTGTCATTGTCTATACTGTGATTATATCTTGGTCACCAGAATTCATGTGCTTGAACTTCGAACACCTTTGTATGGCGTGACATACATACTAAATCATTTTCGAGGCGTCGGGTCATTCCATACTTGAGCGCTCTGGAACTCACCTTCATTCGAACTCATACGCTAAAATTTGCCATAAGTAATCGAGAAGTGTGTGAAACAAGCAAAAGTTTTATTATCTCCATCGTGAATGTTAAGATCGCTCTTAAATTTAGATCTTTGTTAGGTTATAACAAATGAGCTATCCACTCTGTAAATAAATTACCTCTTCAGGTAATGTGACACTGGCATGCATACTGCTTTGCATTGACTCTGCATGACTGCAAAGTGCATAATGTGCTGATACAAAAATATGCCAGTGACAGATCACGACGGGTGTGCAAGCTACAGTGATACATGCCACGCCATTCTGATACCTACATGTGCATCTTGCAGTCTGTCTGAGCTGTAATGCACTCGTGAGCTGCACTGCAAACTATCGAAAACAGGGACGTTACAACACTTCACGTGTGCGTAAAGAGAGTATGTGTGCATTGTAAGTAAGTGCATTTCTCATCACAGCACACGTCACTGTACAGGGAACGGTGCACCGTTGGAAAGTGCGTTTTACTTGTTCAAAGAGTTGCCAGATTTGTTGTGGGTGGTGAAGGGGTGGGGGGGGGGTCACGTGGGTATTTTAATATATTTTAATCATGGATGAGTCGAACGATTGTAGGGGTGTATTGTAGTTTGATAATCATGAGCATAAAAGTTCGTACTTTGTAAAACACGTTAGGCATCGAAAAAGGCGCACATTTTAAATGCGTTGCCGATTTCTCGCTTTCATTTTCGACTAAGTCTCGCTATTTCTCTCTTTTTCTTGTTATAAGATTTAAGACAGATACTAGACGAATAATCTGTTTTGTTCCAATTACTTAAGTTTTTCTACCACAAATAATTTAAATTCCATTCATGGATCACTCCATAGACACTAAATTTTGCATACAACTTCAATTGAAAGCTATATATTTCTCAACTAGTGCGATGCAAATGTAATTAATTACTAGCATCAAGTCGAGCCTCCAATACGTATGAAATAATTACACTAGATAGATTATACTGTTTCACAGATCGATGGCACTATTATGCGCCTCTTGCAATCAAATCCAACCATACGATGAAAAGCAGTCACACTTGATCATTATCAAACCCCGGTGCAATGCAGCACCGATTGCAATCAAATCCAACCATACGATGAAAAGCAGT
>QKMV01001634.1:0-15378 GCA_003287335.1 Lednia tumana
TTGACAACTGGCCCTGTGGCACTGGTCTATTGGCGTCGGTGAATGATAGGGTGATAATGAGGGTGATAATGAACCTAGCAGGGAAGAGGGGAAACCCGGTGCCGGCACGTAGCCTACTCCCCCTGGTATATAACCTATATCCTAATCTTGCCCTTTGAGCTCCGTGATTAGCTCCTTGAGCTCATTCTTATAAATTAATAATATAATTCAAAGAAAAGGTAATAATATTGGATTTCAAAAATCAGGTGAAACTCCACATGAACGAAGCTTGTGTATGGGAATGGGAGTCAGTGAAAATACATTAGTATAGATTGCAACAGTTGATATTAACATATTTGACATAGATATGCCGAGGTTTTCTGGGTCTAGTTTTAGATGTGTAATATTCATTTTTGTTCATTTTTGTTCGTTTGTTCGTTTGTCAACGACCAACGTGACACTCCACCTGCCTGCCAACCTACCTCAGATCTTACCACTACGACAGGACGCTAGTAGATTTTTTCTGTCTGTCGCATGATATAGTAAAAAAATAAGTCAGTGTGTCGGACTCGTGGGTAGGCGATCTCAATTCAAGTGAATGCCAGATCGGCGGGCTCAAATAGAAAAGGCGCCGCCTTGAGACAAACTGGTCAACCTTCGTAGAGCTGAAGTCGAGTTGGAGAAATTTTCTTTGCTAGAGCGAGCTAGTAGGACTGTTTCTAGCGCATCTGTATTGGTCCGTAGAGAAGGGAGATGCTTCAGCGAGTTTGTTTTCGATTTTAGTAGCATTGGCCTAATGACACTACTTTAAGTTTCAATACATCCCAAATATTTTATATCCTGGCCCCATATGACCAGGACCAAAGACCAGAAACCCTTGTGGTATTTTGGGGTGGATTTTAAGTTAAGCGTTGTTGTGATGACGATATGAGAACAAGAGTTTGAAAAATAAATTATTTTGGTTAATTGCACATTGTGGCTTGAGTTAGCGTCGACTTTATTTTATTTTTAATCTGTGCCCGAGGGCGCAAAGTCAACATTCCTTCACTTGAAAACTAAAACCGAATGTCAGGGTCAGTCAATTGGCTGCTTAGTATAAGATTAGCATAAATAGATAACACCTCAAATTGTTATGTAGTTATGCATTAATTCTTGGTTCCGATCCTTGACCAGCCGCTTGGTTAATGGAAAAGTACTTGTGGAAATTGCAATTTTCTCTCGCTTTGTCTAGAATTACCATATATTTTTTTCCAAACAATTATTTGTTAATTCGTTCTCACAAGCAGACAGCAAACTCGTTTTAATTCAGATCAAATAGCTGAACAGGAGGGACTTCCATATTCCCATACATTTCTGAGTTTATTAGCTTCTTATCGTTGCCACAACGTGAGAACAGACGGATTTATAAAATACCGTAAAATAACGTGAACGAAGTCTACGACTGTTAGCATGTTTTATGAAATAATTACAAAGTTAATGATGCTACAGTTAATTACTCACCAGTATGAGCAATGGTATGGTAGGTACGTATAATTAAAGGTGATAAATTCAAGTCCACCTCGCAATTAAGAATGATCGTGAAAAAATTTCCATAAGAAAATACTTAATACATCCTTAGATTCCTCTGATCGATAAATTGTTTCAAATTTAATTTCTTGATACTTCAAATAAAATCGATCGTCTCGTATGTACATACTGTACTAGTAACGAACTATACCTTCATTTTGTTAACAAATGCAAGTTGCATTGCATTGCAAATGAAATGATCATTCCTTACAGGCGTACACGTGTCGATGAAGCCTTTATGCACTCATTATAATCCACTGTTACTTGTTTTGTTTCATCGTACAGCCACAAGAATAATTTAATCAGAATGTAAACGCATCTGAATTCTGACCGGACTTGCAACAGACGTTCCTTGCTCGTCGCTGCTCCAAACCACTTTTTCTCGTAAAATTACAATGCAACCAATAGGAACGCTGCGTTACGCAAATTATGAATCAAAGTGTTTTTATTTTTCGGGAACTTTATTCTCGCAGCTTGCTGTCTCCTCTTCATGAAGACAACGCCTGTCGATGAATTCGGATTGATTTTTCTCATGTCCGCTGTTTTCTAGCCGCTAAGTTAACGTGATGGCAATGTATGTTTTAAATTAGCATATTGACAGGAGTATTATATAAATCGTTCGTTTCTCAATTAATGACTGCAAAATGATGTATTATTCATATTATCAAGCAAAATATTGAGGTTTAACACAACGCTATAAGTATTTCCTTTCTTCTTCCTAAACTTTATTTTGGCACTCTGAAAAAGCTGATCCGATTACCTCGTGTACCATCGGCTTTCGATCAATCTCATATTGCAATGAAAGGAAGAGATGGTAGATGGAAACGGCTATCCTTGAAGAGCAACAAAAACTGCAAAATGTCGATTTTATTCACGAGAAAACTTTTAGATCATCTATCAAACAGGTTTCGGTTTATGTCATTGCCATTTGAAACTAATCTGTAGATTACCAACCAGCAGAGACAAAATTTCGCGTGGCGAATCAGGTGGAGGTGCCAAGCTATACACCGACTCAGTCGGGCAATAGAGTGTAATTTACAATGCGTTCTGTTAAATGAAATAAAACAACTACGATTCGTAATTGATAGACGCAGCCAGCTACCATTTTATTAACGTACTCATTGCATCCAAGTAACAAGATCTGAACGGGTTCGGGTTCGATTCTCTATCGCCGCGCCGCGTCCTTGAGGTAGTAACAAAGCCCTGACTTTGAAAGATCATGTCCGAGCTGTGGCCTTCTTGGGAGATGAATCCTTGAACCTGCAGTTTTTGATAGCGGTCAAATTGTCTCGCATTACATTTGCACCATTTCTGCTAAGCTTCGCCAAAATCAAGTCACGTAGGAGCTGGTAAATCTTCCCTTTCGCGGAGTTGTTTGGGAAAATAGCAGATTTGATTTTCAATTGTAAACCAACGTAATATGCGCGTGTGCGCAATGTCTACTGATTAGCACAGTAAAAAAAGGCATTTCGAACATGAATAGCACTTGAATTTGAAAGAGGACCGGCAAACGTCCACGCTGAGTGCCAAGCACTCGAATTGAAAAAACTTAATTTTAAAATATTCGATTTTGATGTAGTTTTTTTTCATTACTGAATACATCCAGACCGTGTGGATCAACCATCGTCTTCCATTTTAGTGGGGAAAAGTACCGACTTCCTTCCTGTTTTTCGTATCTTTCGCGCTGAAGGTACAAACTTTTCGATAAAAAGGGTGGCACTGGCAGCACACATAATATAACGCGATCCGATATTCTTCGTAAATAGTTAGATCGATCGGTCACGAAACACGCTGTATCATCGCTAGAACATAACCTGTCCTGTTGCATGCTACAAGAAAGAGTGAAAGTACAGGTCTGTCGTGTCCCTTGCTGTTCTGTCCAAAGGTGGCCGTGCCGTCCAAGCAGTACGCTAGTAGGTGCTCACTCGCTCGATGTAGTAATACGCCCAGAGGCTACTCGACACTCCAAGGTTAAAATCAACTTCTTGAGAAAATCTACCAACTCTTTGTGCATGGCCCGATGATCCAGACTAAGTTCTAGCAAGTATTTCAGGTTCACCAGTTCAGCTTTTCATTGTACCGTGGTATTATGAGTCATAAGATTAATACGGCTGAGATTACGATTGTTTCAGTTTCCCACATTCATTGGCCGATAGGTACGTAATTCAAAGATTTGCAAACGGGCTTGTAGCCCACCAAGGCGACGTCTGCTGTTTCGACGCTCGACGTCGAAAAGCGATCTGCAAATTAAAGCGCCAGACTGAAATAATGATGCCATTTAGGTTTAATGCCGCAAGTACGATGCTTTGAGAGTATCATGTATAAAACATTGCTCGCCATCACCCATAAATACGAATAATAATTAATGGTACGTAATGACGGCGGCGGCGGACGCGTAGCTTCTGCTTTTTCTAGATTCACGCTTTATGTACCTATCCGACCATATTTGATATGCAAAACGGTGCAATTAAATACAATATCTTGCTCATTTTATACGCGTGAGAGGAATAGGATGCAGTTTACGTTTAAGCCGCGCAATTATTCTAGGACGTGATTTTATGTCCTATTCATTCAAAACCTTTTCCCCCTGTCAGTCCAATTATAAAATCTAACAAAATGTCTAGCTATAATCTTGTTATCTTTATTCCATTTATTCCATTTACCACGGCTAGTTCGCATTTAAAAATCACCACCGTTGTGGCAATTCTTTCGATTTTGCTGTACAAATCTGCAGACAAGACAAAGGACAAATAGCGAAGAGGGATATACTAAGGATAACAATGGCAATGCATTATTGTGTAGCATACGTGCATCAGGAATAAGATGCATAGATGAATTGACAGCTGCGAAGTGTGTTTTTTCATACCAATCGTCGAGCATCTTCACTCTATTGTTAGATATTTCCGTTTTCACAAACTTTTAGAGTCGTTTGGATAGTTGTTCAATGCATTTATTTGTTATATCTTTTCATGGTACCCACACTTGGGTTCGGAATAGATAAAGGTTGATTGTGACTTGTGATTTGCGAGTGAAGCGCACTACTGCAGGAAATTGGTGATACTGAGTGATTGCCTTTTCAGTTATGTGTCAAAATAAAAGTTATGCTATTATTGTCTGCGAGTGTATTTTCATGCAATTACATAGTCTGCGGTTGTGCTTGTGCCTAACTGCTAGCTATGGTGGTTACTGGTTCTTTTTCTTGAATAAATCTAAATGTTATTGGCTCACGAGTTTCGAATTCAGCAAATTCATAATAATCTTCAAGAAAAAACCTATCCTATTTTCTGCGCACCGAAGTTACATTTGTGCTGTGCCTGTCGAAACCGGCGTAGCAAATAACGTAGCAAACGTGGAAATAAGTAAGACAGCGAAAATTGATATTGGCAGGTTGGTATGAGCTGTTTCTCTGTCTACTTTGACGAATACAGTACTTTTATTCAGGAAAACCCACTATGGACCATAACAAAACGTAATACCAAACGGTCGGCAGTTGGCTCCTCACACACAAAATGTAACATCTGTAAAATGTATTGAATGCTCTTTTTGTAGTTAGCATTTGGTCGGTCATGGCAATGCCCCATTGAATTAATCTTTGATTTGATTTCAATGGAACCGTGAAAGTTGCAGTTGCCACAAAGAGCGATCAAAAACTGCATCGAAGGCCGCGTCGTGTACCAAAAATATCTTGAATTCTCATCTCGTATCTTTTAGAAACATCCATCATGATAGATCATAATATCATGGATAAATTTCCCCTGGCTTGTGATGCCTGCCCCAGGCAGGGTAGGGTGAACGAAGCCCAGTTGACCAGACGCCAAATTACCCCGATTACATGCATGAAGGGTTATCAACACGTGATTGCAGGCTTGGCTTAGCAATTTCGTTTCACCGGCCAAAATGTTTATTGCACTCAATTGACGCGAGCGTTCCAAGGACAGCGCAAGTTTTCCCATATGCATGCGAAAATGATTCGCATCTGTATTGTCTGGGCTTAAATTTTATTCTTCGTTTGAATTTTGTTAATAACTTTGTACGCATTATCCCCATTTCACGCCTTGGCCGTTACAAAATTTACGGCGATACTAAACTTTTGAAAACTCTCCGATATTCTGTATTGGAAATCCCCTCTCAATTATTTAAAATCAAATTTTGTAACGACACGTCCACAGGATATGTGGATTGTGGGATAATCCATGTCAACCGACAATACATTGATTGTGCCATTGACTGTCGAAAGCAACCACCAGCCCATTACGTGACCTAGATTTAAGATTTAGGGGTAGGTACCGGCTCTTTGTGGGGAGGCTATGAGCCTAGACGCCTTGAAAGATGCAGTTGTCGGTAGGTATATTGTATTGGGTACAGATATGACCAAAAATAAATCGCCACCACTCAAATGAATTTTGCCAACCCTGCAATTAGATTGAGATTTACCATGTAATGAGACAACAACATATTGAAACTAAGATACTATTTCCCGACCTTTTCTTAACATTTTCTCTATGTCAGACAGTAAAAAAGGAATGCCAAAAAATCACATAATCTAGCCCCCTCATAAAATAGAAACCAAGAAACAATTTATGGTGTAAGATGTACACCGGTCTCCATAAGAATGTAATGTGCACTTTTGCTATTCTTAGCTTTTTTCCCCTTCCTCTGGTTCAGGTCCCTTGTTACTTGTTGCTGGGCAAAAGCAAGCTACAGGACGGGACAGCAACCAAAGTGCTCTTCGAGGTCGTGGGGAACCGGTTCGGGCCCGTTCTTGCCGTGTTTCCTTACCTGCCTGCCTGCCTGCCTGCATCTCGGACGATGGATTCGGCCGACAGGCAGACTGCAGCACTCGTTGGCTTGGTGGCGTGGACACCGGAGTGGGGACGGCGTCGTCCACATGCTTCAGCTTCGGTCACTGATCGACCATCTCTTGGGGGTAAGACTGACTCGGGGCACTTGCGGAAGATGCAGGCCAATTGAGGACGCCATCGGATTCAAGGATAAAACACCGGTAAGAGTTCGAAATCAGTTCATTTAGTAGTTCATTGTACATGTTGGTGGTTCGGTGAATACCTTAGTGGGGTGGCTTATTTTGTTGAATGTTTGCGTGTAGAGTTAAACATAAAAAGTTCAGTTTGGAATATATAACCGGGATGTGCCAGCGTGGGTGGACGATTCGCACATTTTATTCGAGAAAGCGTACGCATCATTTCTAGAACACGGTGTCTTTGCTGGATTTTAACATGGATACTGCACATTCTATGTGAACAATTATTGATAAGATTTCCACGAGGTATGAAATGTTTTTGAAATCATTTTCTGGATGATTTGAACCGGTCTACTACCAGGTATGTATTCATGTATCCTATTCAACTGCAGCGTACACATCGATGATTTTCGCGGGTTTTTGCGAGTGAAACTCGATTGCCTCGTGGCGCTGGCTTCAATGGTGGCCAGTTTAAACTAAGGGAAACAACACATTGAATATGCGATTATTTAGTTAACAATTTAATTGACCGTTCAGCGTGGTTGACCATAACTTTAATATCTATGGTTTTTATGGGCAATTTGCTTGATTCTCTTCTCAGCTTTTTTTGTTGTTTGAAATGAATTCCACCTGCTGTAATCGTGTACGTAATCTATCTGGTATATCTACGTTTATAGCATGGTCGGACAACTTCTTCAGGATGTGAGTAAGGGAACTAACAGGGAAGCATTACTTGAAATAAATGAGCTACTCATAAATTGAACAAAGGTTATAATTAGGACTCTGTGATACGAGCACAGCAATCTCCAGTCAATTCCATCCGGATATGCACCTTAACACACATTTTCCAAATATTATATCAAGCAAAAAGTACAATCGCACGTTGCGGCAATCTGTGACCGTGTCGTTAAATGCAAGAAGTGACCAACTACATAACAATATAGTGTCACACGGAGCATTCAATAAAGTTGACAGGCAAGCAGTTATATGTGTGCTGAGGCGTGAGACCGACGAGTGAAGACGCTGAGCATTTTCCTGCATGCACTGGCGAGCTACGTGCTAAATGCAATGTTTACTCACGAATGGTTTTTGTCTGGAACGTGTTAATTCAGTCTGGATGGAATGCTCGTAGATACGGTCGAGAGACGAAACAAAATATTAACAAGTTGCAGTCGTCAGTAAGACAGGCATGACGACTGTAACTACGTGATGTAAATATTTATTACGTCCTCAGAAGATGATTTCGTTAGTATTCTAAGAGAGTTGCACCCGGTCCCGGAACTAGTGGTGAGAAACAATTTTGATTGTCTCAACTGCGTTCACGATCACTCATCATCTGCATGGCTTTAGAAGTGTTCCCTGTATCATATTTCTAGTTTTTATTCGAACCTTCTATAAAAATGATGTAATCAGTTCGATTGAAATTACCATAGAATAATGCGTGGTCGTATCTAATTAAATATTCGTACAGCTTTCACGCCTTAAAATAGTTATGATTTAAAATAGTGATCCGATCGACCATACATAACCCTGGCCTTACGTCGCGTTTCACATATCTACCGTGCATTCAAGTCTCCGAATCGAACTTTTGAATATCAAGGCATTCTCTAACAGCTATGCTGCATTAGAGCACATCCTCTCTTTCACATTCTAACATTTGTGCCTGACTGTTCACACATCTAAACATTTCGTATATAGGCGAACTCTATCTTATCGCGAAAGGGGACGCAGTTTTTACGGCTGAGCAATAAAATTCTACATTGCAGAGAGCCCTAAAGGCTTGAAAGTGAATTACTATCAATGCATTCTTGTTCCTGAAAAAAAAAAGTTTATTGCATGTAATGAACGCATGGGGGCTTGCTTGCATGCTTTGAAAGTCCATTTTCTTATGAACATTGGTGTACTTTGTACTTTTCAACAAGGTTTCCGGTCGTTTCGCTGTGCCAAATGACAATAATGGCATTTGCCTTGACGAGACTAGCGGACAAAAACGGGCTTGCAAAAACTCAATGCTTACTTTTGTGTTTGATGTTAGATGTCGAGGGAAGGTAAAGAGGGACAAAATGACCGTAAAACCGTTAAAATCCCACCTTCTTACTCTAAGGGTTATATGGGTGCACATGTATGCATGAAATCAACCCTTGTGGCACACTGTTTGCGCGGGAAAACAACCCACGACCTGAAACGAAGCTTTAGTTGGGTCTTTTTAGTTAAGAAGCTTTAGAAGCTGCAAGAACCACATGACGGCGATTCTAAAAAGCGTGTATGATAGCGCTGAGAGTATAATATAATAAGAAGGCAGAAACTCCATTAAACAATTCAAGAACCATGCCTTCGATCTGTACTCATGAGGATGGTGAGCCACGATAAAATCTGCGACTGGCTTCTCTTTCCATCCCATTAGACCCTGTATCCTCCCAATTCACTTGCCTAAATGCATACCATCGTCGTTTTGCATGTAAATCGCTCAGAGCCAATGGATTTTCCCATCCATTTCAGCTTGACTTGTCCTCCAATTTCAAGCATTAAAAAAAGAGCTCTAGTCGCTCGCCGCTTGGGGTCCACGATCTAGCTACCATGGTTTATCTCGTAGTATTGTTTTCATTTTTCTCGACAGTCTTACAAAGCGAAACATGTATGCAGTTGGCAACGGTGGCCGAGTCGCGCTAAATAAAGGCTCTATGCTTGCAACAATTACAAGACGAGTGTCCATAACTAGCAATGCTATAAGCTAGTCATGTTCCCAGGCCGGTCGTAGAAGGCCATCCAGCCGGCCCTCGACTCAACCTGCCGCGTCGCGCTGTTGCTGTGCTAGGCCGGCAGGCTGGCTGGCAAATACCACGTAAGAAGCGCCCATTCGTCCCCTTGCTCTCCTGCCATTACCCCCCATGTGCCTTGTTCAGCCATCTGCCACCCAGTCGAGCGTCTTGCCGCAGGTAAACTTAATAACCCAAAAAATGGAGGGATTTTATTAACGTGTACGGTTTCTATTCGAAATATCGTACTTGCCCCTATAGCTGCATCAAAGAGAATTGATAAATACCTCGGTTAGTCCTGAAATGGATTCGTTAACGTGATCATGGCGAAATATTTCCTAATCGGTCTTGAATATCGACCGTTTTTTTTTTTTTGTACAACCTCATTGTAATAGGATTTTAGCTCTGGTAGTAATTACTTTAATTGCATCGTGGAAATTATTTAAATTAACGATTCGCCAAGCCTCCTGTTGCATCCAGGGAGGTCGATGGTACGCAGGTCTCTCCGTAGCTGACGTAGACAAGTCGCTAGTTAGCAGACCGAAACAGAAGACCATGTTTCGACTGTTAAAATCGGAATCACTCCTTAGCTAAAGTCATGCTGGATCTAATAATAGATGCAGCAAATTGCTATTGCAAACTACTAATGACGGAGTTGGGCGTGGTAAATTTCAAACCCCCGTGACATCCAATACTCTTCGTAAATTTTGGGCGAGCGTAAAAGTTTGTCAGTGTCCATTCAAACTGGTTCCAGTAGATTATGTCAGATTATAATTAAAATAAAAAAGGATAATACAGCGTTCTTTTAATGATGGAGCCAAACCTTATTTTACGATCTGGCACAGCAACACTAAATAATATTTGAATCCTGGGGAAAAAAATAGTGATATGTTATAATTAAAAAAAATTGCCAAGGTCCTGATTATCATCTAAATTGGTAATGCTAATCACTGTGGCTCTTATGTTTGACGTTGATAATTATCGCATAGCCAATTACGAGTCTTGTCCTTATGGTTCTGATTGTTATGTTTCAGAATTGATCTGCGGTCGAGCGATTAAAAATGTAGCGAGTTTTGGTAACTCCACCACCGTTGGCCGTGTAATAAATCTCAGGCCAATGGTCGAGGAGTTCCTCGGACTCGCTGCGTTGGCACAACATTCCGACGGCAGGCGCCCCGACGCTCTCGACCCCCACGTGAATCGGGGTCGCTCTTCATTCCTGTGATCTGCTCAAAAAATATTGGAATACAATATTCTGAATCTGAATGATCAATTAGATTTTATTTCCAAACGAGTTGTACAGTTTTATTCCCAGTCACATTATTTACAACTTTTGCATAAATATTCTGAGAGATTTGTGGGGAGGTGGAATCTTGAATATAATTTCACCATCCTCATCTTTGTAGTCGTCATAATTCATTTCGAATACACACGTCATTCCCTGTGCTTCCGCCAGCTTACCAGCATAATAACTTGAACAATCAACCCTGAAAACTTTGTAGCCTATCTCTTTAGCTAGTGCTTTCGTTCTGGTCATCAAGGCGTTGCCAATCCCTTGCCCTCTCGTCTGAGGATCGACTGCCATAATTTCCAAATCCAACGCTTTCGGAGCATCGACGTTCTTCCAGAAGCCAGCTGTACGCTCGACGTGAACCCAGAACTTGAGAAAGACGATAAAATCCTTGCAGTCGCAGTCTTCGAATAATTTCTGTCTGACGTTTGCTTCATCCTCGGTAATTTCCCCGTTAATGGCGACTCCGAATATCTTGTTGTCACTCGATACGGCCAATAATGAATTACCTTGGGGAAAACTCTGAAGCGAATGGTTGATATCTGCGTCGCTTGGCTCGTCTGTCAACCCCATGGCGATGTTCAATGGCTCGTACTTGTAAAACGCCCCTCGCAAGAAGTCGACGACGCGGGGTCTGTCTGCCATCGTGGCGCGAATGATCTCGAAACCAGCCATTCTGAAACAGGTTTTATGACATTTTGTTAGCAATCGTTGGAAGAGCATCGAAGACATCATAAGATATAATTATAATGGGGTAAATCACGTTGTAAACCAGATAGACTTGATGATAATTGGCCAGACATTATAGTGCATTGCCCGTTGTTAGTCGTAAGACTATCATTGTTTTCAAATTAATGTATCCGAGTCTGAGTGCCTGTTTCTTATATGATACCTGGAGTACATTCAAGTACGAAATATTTACCTGTGATTTACTACTAAGTGTAATGATAGCAACGCTGAAACGTGACGCTGGCTAGAGGCTGATAATATCTTATTTATGCTCAGTTGGTATTTCCACGTCCTCACACTAGCAGTGGTGTACTGCTCGGCAAATTAAACGACACTGGGTGTTGATGTTTTCTTGCTATAACCTTAACCCTATGTTTCGCTACTTCCTTGTTCCCTCGTGGAGTGCTTACTGTCTTCCCGTCATGCAGACTCGTCATATTCTTTGATAGCTCTGATTACTGACTTGCTTATCTGGTGTTTCTTATCAATCCGGCAGGAGTTTCATGACCACTTCCGGGTAAACCCAGAATAACCGCAAATCCTTTCAAACCGATGTCATTACATCAAATTAAGTCGCCAAAATAAAATCGAGAAAACTATACATACAACGCTCGTATGTCAGAAATGTAGCTTTCGTTAGTAGCGATTAGCCACGAAATTTCACAAACAAGCGCTACAGCACCCCGCTAGGCTAATCCATAAAAGGTGTAGGTATTTTTGTCTTATGGACCGAAAAACATGTTTGCGTGCCAAGAATTGTATCGTTGAATACTTTTGTTGTATACTCACTTCAACTTAATTCCTCGAAGATGCGTTGCTCTTCTGCTTCGGCAGCGGCACAGGTTACAGATGAACTGAGATGGGAGAAGGAAGAGGCTGTGGCATATTGGAGGTGAACACTGCACCCAGCCAAGGACGCGTACGTTAATGTTGTGGTTGTTCTCTAATGAGAAGCATACTTGGATAACGTTTATTCGAATTCTAAAGTCATGTGTGAAATTACACTCCGACGAAATCCCAGCGCCCAGCGGCTAGACATAACTGCCTGCTTACTTGCGACACAAAAAGCAAACAAACAGGCGCTCCACTCGCTGTGAAAACTAGAATCTAAATAAAAACCTGCCCATGGGGCATTCCCTTGGGCAGGTTTTCGGAATAGCTAAGAAATAAATCACAAAGCACAGCGTCAATTATAAAGCTGCGGAACCACTTCTTACTAAAATCAAGGTGTAATGGACACCGACGACAAAGAGCTAAAACATCATTTCGCTTACTATTCCGCTCAATGTTGACTGCGAAGGCTCGACGACAATATATGCACTTTCAACGCTAAGTACCTAGTTCCTACTGTGTGACTTGGCATACAAGTAATTCATTGCCGCTGAGTGAAGTTAATAAGATGCAATCTTTTTTATCAGCTGATCGGTGGCAAGAAAGCTCGCCTCCGGCTCTGCTGTGCATCTTAAAACATTCTTGTTCTCATGTGGAAAACGCCATGCCGAATAGAGTGCGAGTATCGATCGTAGGTATCAAATTGCTCGTTATTTCTAATTGGATCAAATATGTTATCCGGGGATCTTTCTTGCATCCAAATTGGCGGATTTATTATAGGAATTGCATGGACCCTTTCAGTCATCTGCACTTGTTGCACAGTCAAATCATTCACTTCCGGGAAGCCCGTCGATCTAATCTCGGCTTCAGTCGTAACTATTTCATCAATCTCCTCTTTGTTCGGTTCTGGACGCTGTTTGCGAAATAACGACGAGCCTACGTAGGTTTTTGCAGACATTTCTTCATCTTTCGATGGCAATTTGTTCGGCGACTCGGTCTCCGTGAATGGATTCGTCTTTGAGTAAACCGATTTCAAATCAGACTTTTGTGAGATGTCAAAAGAATTTCTCCAGAACGCATCGCCCTGTTTCGTGTTGCTGTTCTTTCCAAGCGATGGTAGCGCAGCGGACGACGCCGGTGACGCCATCAGCAGTGTAAGCGACGCCCAAAGGAACAGAACTGAAGGGCAAACCTGAAAGAGTGCATCAGGAAATGATTGCATTGGCATCCAAGAGGAGCTCTGTACACGATCAGAAATATGTGGCCTGCTCTCCTCCGTTAAAACACTGCAACCCGTGAAAAAATTGCAATAACTGATGTAGAATTAGATATCTCATCTGACATACGAGCAATCACGCAGGGTATGCGGATAGCCCTTCATTGGTACCCAATAAAAACGTCACTTTAGTGTGAATTGTATCCTAGCAAATTATTTTCCCATGACATGTATCTTCAATATACCTACAATATCCCAGCTGAATAAATAGAATCTATAGGCACAATGCTACACTTGTTATTGTAACATATAGGTAGGTAACAGGTACACATATCAGATCGTCAACACCGTACTAACTTTCTTGAAAAATTCCTATCGCACTTGTCCTTTTCTTGCTTTCAGATTTAGATGTTGTAGCTATTGAATAAATTTAATTGGTTACGTCTGATCTTCATCTTTCCCAGAATAGCTTTGATCTAGAACATCACATCTCGTAATGCTTGACTTGTCAAAATACGGTTGATTGAAATCAGCAAACCGATAACGTGTTGAACTGTTGCACAAGGAACAAAATAAAAGTAAGTCTGTATCACACCATCTTATATAACCAAATGATTGACATCGGCGGTAAGGATTCATACATCCATAAAATTCTTAGGCGCTATAGTTTCATTTACAAGATCAACTTATGAAGTTATTATATAATTTCAGCACTAGTTTTCAAAAAAAATGTATGTAAATACTAAATGGGTTTAACTGCTGAGAACCTCTAACAAACAAACTGCCAAAAAAAGGTTTGTTAGAAGTTCTCAACAGTTAAACCCATTTGCTAACAGTTTTTTTGAAAACTTATTAACTTATCTCTCTTCAAGATATGTTATTATTTGTTTGTGCACTTCCAGGCAACAATGTCAAATAATTAGTTCTCCCTTTCATCGCCATCCTCTTAACTCATCGCCGCCGTTGGACCATCGCAGGTCACGTCAACCGTTACCAAGCATTTTTCGTCCAATCACATTGCCTATCGGTTATAACTTATCGAGCAAGTGCAAGCTTCTACTTACCACCATTAGGCTGATCGTCATCGCAAGGATTTTCTGCACGGAACTTGAAACGACGTCTTCCTTCTCGAAAGTGACGCCGCCACTAATCTCGTTCGACCCAAGACTCCAGAGATCAACAAAGTGACGTCAGATTGTCAGTGCCCACAAGGCCTTGCTACCAATACACCACACCACATGGGATGGGATGGGACACACCTACTTTTATATGCTCTCCAACATTGCATTATCATTCCATCTTAAAACGATCGTTTTTCGGGAAAATCACCTCTTGATCGGAAAATAAGATTCGCTATTTGGAAAAAGACTTCCAATAGTGAAGCGAGAGTTAAAAAAAAACTCTTCATTCGTTCTCTAAGAATATGAGGTGTGAACGAAGTTGTGATGTTTGGAAGATGGGCACCCACAATCGGCGATTTGAATTCGAGTCGACGTGAGGGCGGTTTCGTACAGTTCACCGGCGTTATTGTAACGACAGAGAGGTGACTGACGTGGTTGAAGCTGTTAGGTATTATGGACTGGACATAAATTACATGCATTGTCGATACATGCAATTGACAGTCGTGTTCGCGCAAGAAAGTAGGTACCTTATACAAAATTGTATATATCATAATTTACTATGGTCATGTTCATTTTACGTGACACTGCCAAACTGTAAAATAAGCACCTTTCTGCGACTCCAAACCAGTTTCGAGTGCAATGCCCAAAATATCGAGAACAATACGAAACCATGTACAACGTTTAATTTAGTTGACAATTTATGTTCAAATGGAACAAGGCTAAAAGTCCAAACATAAATGAAAATAAGGAATCCATGTATCTTCAGTCGAGCGGTAATCCCCCAAAAGTCGAATTTTATTTTACCGTACCCTTTTTCCACACGCGTGGGTTAGGGAGGGGGGGGGGGGGGGGGGGGAAAATCCACTTCACAAAAAACACCCAAACAGATAACAGTTAAATAATTTTAGGGA
>QKMV01001635.1:0-15371 GCA_003287335.1 Lednia tumana
TCCGATCCCCTGCCCCCCCCCCCCTTCCATGCCCACCAGCCCTGCCGAGCGCAAATGCGTCGACAGCGCGTGACACGCGTGATTGCGCGTGACGCCTACGCACTCGCGACACGCGCTATTAATTGCCACTCGATCAACATCGTGGCGGATGGACCATGTTGGTGTAGTTCTATACTCTATCAGATTTCAATTAGAATTTAAACTTGTTGAAGAAAAGCCCGTTGAAATTGAAAATTTACCTGCGTTTGCGTCGCCTCTCAAGCGAACTGTTCGGTAAGCATCAGAAGCCCTCTGACGAAGCCTACAGAACAGTTCGCGAAACGTTGGGAATTTATTTGTGGACTTCAAAAAAACTGTTATTTAACGGGCCACATTCAAAAAGTCATTCCAGAGACGATTAAAATCGTGTGTGTATTGCTTCTCTTATGGGGCTGCATTTTAAATAGTCCTTATTGACTCTGGATTAAGCCTTTTTTAATGTTGTCTACTGGGTAACTCTGCTTTACCCCGGACGAAGCTTACAGCTGACAGTTCGCGACACGTTGGACATCTGTTTGTGAAGTTCTTAGCAGTGTTACCCAGTTAAATAACAGTTTTTTTTTAAACTTGTGCTAACATTAGGAAGTAGACATATGTCTACACTCTACAGAAATTTATGTTTGAGAAGTTGATCGCCACGAAATTGTGTCAACAGATTTTTTTGTCACTTTCGGGGACCTTGTGTGTCGAAGAAAACGTGAAAACGTGTCAACATGAACGTTCATTCTCGCAAGCGACTGCGGGGTGGATGAAACTCGGGCGACGAGCGCCCACACAAAGTTTCCAAACGCGGGGCAAAGCTTTGTCTCGCGCGACGCTCTGCTCTCGACACGCGCCTCCTTTCCTTTCTGTCCGGATCTGCCGCAGCCGCGGCGACTCGGAAGTAGAACTCACACAACCGGAAATTAGCTCGATTCTGGAGCAACATGTGGCTGGGACGCCGGAGATGATAATCTAAATCTTGTTAAGGAGAGAATATCGATTACGAATTATCAAATGAATGGCTAACATCCACTTCATTATCCACCTGGCTATTATCCACATACAATTCATTTATACACAGTTATTTCTCAACGAGCTTTACTGCTCGACAATACACCGCTATTAAATAGAGCCTGCATGCAGTAATAAAGTAAAAACCGCGTAATTTCACAATAACCTGCATTTCTCCACTGCAGCCACTTTATTAACGAATCAATTATAATCGTTGACTATTAAAAGGTACGTAACATGAGAGCGAACAGTGAAAAGAATTGACAGAAGAACCATGAGAACAGTTTGAAGTATTTCCAAGCATCTCAGAAAAGCTCTCAAGCCTCAAGTTCCTTTTGAGAGGCAAAATGAAAATGCCAACTGAAAATCTCTGTAGACTTCTTTTATATATTTTCACTCGGTTTCGCTTTGAATCGTTTCTTTGCAATTTATCCCTCTTTACTTCTCTCTCTATCCCTGTCTCTTTCTTCCTCGCTCCCACGGGAAGAGAATATCAATTACTTTGCCCACTTGTTGCCCTAGCCTAGGTATAAGAGCTCTCAAAAGGAGGGGAGGAGAGAAGAGCCATCTGAGAGTCTTATCGTGGCTACCATGGAAACGGCACAGCCTCTCAATCAAGATGATAATGCACTCGGGAGCGTGAGAGAGATAGAGCGAGAGAGAAAGATGGTACTTGGATCAGGTTGATAGAATGCCCGTTGGGCTTAGCTCCATTGAGAGGGAGAAAGACGGGAAGCTATTACCTATAAATAGGAACACAGAGACAATCTTTATTTTGAAACTTACCGATAGACACCACGTGTCATCACACTTTTTACCGAACGATAAAATATCTCGTTTCTTTTTAACTAGGTAATAATTGATTTCCCCTAGAGCGTTTGGCTACATTTAAAAATGCATAGTTAAAATACTATTAACTTTACATTTAGCAACAGACACTCCAAACGTATTAGCAATTAGAATTAAACATTTTTACGTAATCGTTTTTTTTTTAGTACCTAGATACTAAATAGATATCGATCCAAGGCTACAGAATTCGTTCGACACCTCACTTGTTCCTATAATGCACCAGAAAGTGATCGTTCATTCATAATTCCGGCGAAAGTTTCGGCCGAACAATGGCCACGATCAAATCTGACATTTTGCACGGCTTGCTAGCTATTTTGCGATGTTATGCAATGCCAGCCAATTACCCTCTTTAACGAGCTTCTATCCACTTTTTCCGTCGCATTCCTGGCGCACTGCGTTGCGTTGCGTTGGGTTGGGTTGCACCGCGACAGCACTCATCTTGCCTGCCAACATATTGTGTGTCACATGGAGGGAGTGCGGAACACAACAGGTCGGTTGGACGGACGAACGGACGTCCAATTGCTACCTATCGCGTTTCTTGTTGTACTGTTGCTCAATTGGAATGATCACTCGTTAATCGGCTTTCGACAATGCATGTGTACAAGCTGACGAGTGTTGAGCATCCAGCGTTTCCAGCAAAATAACGATTTCCGGCTTGACCACTTGCCGCGGAGACTTGCGGTTTTTAGCACGGTGACGATGAAAGCACTGCGCTGACCGTCTCGGAAGCCGTTTTTCCAAAACTAGTAACAAGACACGCTAGAAATGTTTGCTTGGACCTCGTAAGAACAGCAAATCAATCAAACATTCTGGTTCCCAGCCAGGAGTTTACTCATTCTTTAGCTATGTAAAACCTTTTGTGCCTGTCGCTCTCTTCTTCTAAAGTAGGGCAGGAATAGAAACTTGGGAACCCCAATATTTTTGGGCAACAGCTTGGTTTCAATTAGCCGTGCCAATTCATTAACTTAAGCTTCTCAATAATGGGTATAATTTCAGTGGACATCTGTTGTAGCCGAGTAGCTTCACACAAAACGCAAAATTTGATTCACTCGTCCACGCAAGCGTTCTTGAACGGTGCTGAAATGGGTTTGGTCTTACTATAAAAACCAACGTCAATGTGTTAATGCTTTGTATGCAAAGCTGCCGGTGTAAAACTTCTTGCGCTTGGCCAACTTGATGCTTGACTCTTGTGAAAATGAGAAACATGCGTTGTTTTTACGATGTCGCGATGTTGGGATATTGTTTTAGCAGGGAAGGTTGGTCTTGCCGGAAGGGGACAAGAAGATGGTCATGCAAAGGTAGCCGTGAGGACGGCGCTTGGAGTTAGTTCAGCACCGATTCCAAGTCGAGGTTCAGTAAGCCACTAAAACCGACGACAAGATGTCACATGGCAAAACAGTTGGCTATTCGGTATTCCCAAGACGTTCAAGGCTCACGTTTAATCCACCAATCATCCGTAAGATTACGCCTAGTCATCTGTCAGCGTGGTGCTTAGCAGCAACAACAACAACAACAACAAGAACCGGCGGCACTTGCTCGTCGGCGTAAACAAGTCGCACTTCCCAGGAACCAAGCGTGCCCCGACGACAATCGGCCAAAAATAAAAACATATTCGCTTGTGTGTTTAGAGTCAAATCACACATGGCCGAAAGCTATTTGCCGTGACGTGACGTGCATTACCATCTGCAGACAAGGTCCAGGCCATGGGGCGACTTTAATTATAATCGACTAGGGTTTGGGAAGCTCCCTTCGGCCCGAATCGAACCATCCCATTGTCAGACACTGATGTGTGGTGAGAAAGAATTGAATGCACGCAGTGTCATACCCAATATAGGTGTGATCTGGGTGCCTAGTCTCGAAAGATTTTCGTTGACGGAAATTCTCGTTTTCTGTTTTATTCAACATAGGAAACTATAATTTCCGTCTAATAATCCGTATAATATCCGTAAATATCCGTATAATATCTTTCGAGACTATGACGTCCTGCAGAGAACTGTGACGGTCTCGAACTGCGTGCCGATCGGTGCGATTTTCTCAGCTTGGCACATTGTCTTGACGCCACGGATCATTGCCAAATTAAGACAATTGTTACAAATTACGAAATACGTGACAATCCATCTAGATTCAAAAGATGGTGGCGTAAGCATCCAGGCCTAAGCAAACTGCATCAAAATAAAAATTTACCCTTCGCCATGCAGGAGAGGCAGGGGGCGGAAATGTTTCGTGTACTAGAGGCGCCAAAATCTCTTCTCTGTCACTGCCACTGGTCGCTCATTAAACTCATTACACACGCCGTGCAGTCAAGTATAATAGCGTCGGGGTGGTGGGGGGACGGGGAAATGATCAATATCTCTCCCCCTCCTTGTAGACCCGCCGCGTTAAATCGCGCGAGAGCACCCTGGCCTGCCCCCCACCCACTCGATCACACCCCCGGACGGCATCTCGGGCGCCGTGAAGTGTTTCTTGTGGCGCGTGCTCGACGGTCGACCGACACACGCGACGTCGACGCACACCTGCGAACACCTGTCGCTCTGCCAGCTCTGCCCAGCGTCCACTCGTCCACGTTCGCCCGATCGCGCACGCAAGGTACGCATTTCGCTTGGCTTTTGGGCCTTTAATACTGTGCCGACAGGTGCAAAGTACCTCGCGAACATTACCGCCTTTCAATTAGGTTCACTTCGTGTGGCCGCACTAGCGAATTTCATTTTGTCGAGATTTGAAGAGATAAGAGTCCATCACTCCGCAAGTCAAACAATCGACACTCGCCGATTAATGTATTTTTAGGATCATTTTGAGACACGTTTAGATCGTAGCTAAAGATAAGTGTAATCATTAATGATATGATGTCATCTATACGCTCTGATCAAAACTACAATGTGATTTAACCACGGAACACAGAGTGTTGCATAGTTGACATATTATTACATGTTATTAGACATATTATTGCATTTATATACCAAGACGGAGAATGATACCCTACAGGCAGACTGTTTGACACCGTTCCGACCATCCCCAAACTAATTAATTACGCTAATTGGATGCGAAACACGTTGTGTAGCTGTTCCGACGTGACACACGATTCGGCATCAAATTCGGGAATGAAAATCTCACTCCAATTTCTAACTCGCCTCGCGCCTGCCGGGTTGAGTAGGTCAGGATGACCGAGCACTGAGCGGGTATTGTCACATGCAGCCGGGATATCGGCTTTATTTACCTAGCCTGTCGTAAACCTGTTTTTATCCAACTGGGATAGCATGGCGTATGCTTGATATAAACGTAAACTACGATTCGTTAGGAGATTGCGCTCCGGCTGGCGGTTGCCAGAGATCGTGTTCAGAAGCATTGTGCAATTGGCTTGCTGGTACACTCAACTTGCAATTGCTAGGTTATTACATGGGATTCGTGCATTTCAAACTTCTCCGTCCAGTTGGTCTGGTGTCAACGAATTTCTAAAACCTTGGTGTAATGGCATGTGAAAGTATAACTTCTTATAAAGTAGGCACGGATTACTTGCTGGTTGTTTGTCTGCCAATCAGCCACGGATGTAAGTTTTACATTTGTTACAAATATCGCTGTGGTTTGGTTTCGTCGAGATTGAGTAATAATTCGAGATTGGTCCGTTTTGATTCGACCATCAATTTAATGTATCGCACAGTTAATAGCTGTTAGGAAGGCAAGCTGAGTGCAGGCCATGCCGCGGATTTGTTCATAAAACGGGCCAACACTTATCGACGTCGTCGATCGTTCCCTGCGCGATCATTTTGCAGTTTGTGCACGTCTAAAAATGGGTTTGCCATGGAGTTTCCGAGGGACATTTATGATCTGATTCTCTGAAGATTGCTTAGTCCAGGTTTCCAGGGCCTAAACGGGCATATTTGAAGCTTCTATAGCAAAAAGGCACTGCTGGTAACATGCTAAAAATATTTGGTTTCAAATCAATGTTGGTTTTTTCACTTCCACACTCATATGTACGATTTTAATGCAAGTATTTGAATAATTGATTGGAAAAACAGAGAAAAATCGTTGGAAAACGCAATCAGTGTCGCCAGTAATTTTATCTCTGCATGGACCATTTCAGTAAGTTTCTTTTTACAGATGGCGTCACTAATTCTGGTGAGGTAAGCTTATAAAAATTTTAGCACAAACTTCATTTCTGTTCTCAAAAGAACCATCAGGTACGAGTTCAGTTTACATTACTAATTGATAGTGACAATGAACTGATTTTTAAAGATGACCGAGAACCGTTTGGCTTTATACTACAAAATTACATGGAGCCTCGTAGCGGCGGCTAATAATATTCCTAAGATTACTTTCAATAACTTTGATACCTATTGTTGTAGGTACTTCAAATATATAGCATGTCAGAGGGCAAAGATTATGCATTTGCAAGTGCAGTTAACTAATTGATTAAACAAACAAATGAATTGGTACATTAATAAATAGATAAATAAATTCGTTTGACACTGACTTGAAATTTCTTTCGTTATGACTATATACTTTACGCTCGAGACTTTTTAATCTAAATTGATAACACGTTGGTTGCTGATCCCAGGCTAATGAGACCAGCTAATTATTCTCAATCGCGACCAATTGGCAAGCGTTTCCGAAAGTCCAAGCGACCTTCTTGAGAAACTAGACCAGCAAGCGGCACGCTCTGTTCTTTTCAATCGGCGTTTGTTTGTCTTACGGCTGGTGGGTGCAGACGTTTGCTCCATTTTGCCGAGATTTCTTGGTTTCACAGCAGCCGGATTCGTGCATATTTTCTCTTGCCAATCGACACGTTACCCTTGGCTACTGGAATCGAAAGCAAAATACGATTGACAGTTTTATTTGCATTTCGTTAAAAAATCAGAGCTCCGTTTCTTCTGGCAATTTGTTTTGCTGATTTGATTTCTTCGTATCATCTTATCACAGTTCGGCAGAAATTCGCAAATTTAACAAAGTTACGAGACGCGTCCTGAAGGTAAATACAATAACGTCTTGAAGCTTTGAATCGAGATTGCCAACGCAGTCACTACTCACTATGATTGTAGAATATCAAAAGCTCCATCATTTTCAGTTTTCACGTTTTTATATAATTATTAAATATATTATTGAGGCAACAATACATGATCTAGTAAACAGCCGTGTGAACTTAGTGTACATTATATTCTACGCAATCATACTTGTCCAACAAAATTGCACCTCGAAGTTACTGCCTTCAATGTAAAAGATTCCGCCCGTAAACAAAATTGGATCCCCTTATCTCTTCTCAGCTTGACACCAGGCTAAAGGTGACACCTCGCAAGATTCTTTCACCAAAACCTGTCAGGGTTTTCATAAACAACAACATCAACCACATTGATAACAGAACAGCTGTAGCCGCGATCCAAGCCGAATTGAAAAGTGCATGTTCTCAGTTCTCACGAGGGGAGAGTGATTGCGAGATAATGTTGGTCATTGCCATGTGTAAGACGACAAGGACGTTGGATTAACTAGATTAAGATTCTCGAAGCTGGATGTGTGGAGATCTTGATTGCTTGCTTAAGTTAGTTGAATGTGTATCGTGCTCGTTTAACATCCTATCAAGACTACTCTGGAAGCTTGACACTACTTGACAGCCGGCAGTGCTGAATAAGTTTTGTTGGACAAATGGGTCTTGGCTACAATCTGATTTGGAATTAGTGCTTCTCTAAACGTTACTTTGTTGAGGGCTCGATACATACTAGCTATTTTTATTTTACTTGCGCGATAAGATATAAAATAATGTGCTACTCATCATTTTTACTCACTCTGTACTGGAGCGAGTTAAACTACTTCGCAAAACGATATAATTTGTGTCATCGTTCTCCATCATCTCGACAGTCTTTTGCTAAATAAGAAGTAACTTCTATGATTTTTCGCATGAGTCATGAGTCACGATATTTACCTTTCGTTGTTAGTTTTTCTCAAACTCCTCAAATAAAGTAGATCCACTAGTGAGAAATGAAAGAAAAGAAAATTCTAATTAAAATACGTACTATAAAGGACATCAAAGACAAGCGCTGTTTTTAAAGAATGAAATTGCTGCAGCAGGCTAACAAAACTGGAGAAGATTTGAAGAATATTATCAACAAAAAATTTATAAAACGATGTAAATTGATGGGTTGATAATATCTAATTTAACCTTTGGATAGGTGTATACATTTTAACGCCAACGGTTATCTGCAAAGAATATCGCTCATCTGTAAAGTTAAGTTGAAGTGTCTAATCTAATTTATGGGACGCTGACAAATTAATGTGTCAATTCTCGGGTCCGATTCCACCGCCAAATCTTGTTACCCATTCGTTGTCCACTGATTCTGCAACAGGCTTGTTACCAAAAGTCTTCCAATTGAAGCTTCCATGTTTGAAGCTTGCTATACAGCTTTGTTACTATAAGGTTTACAAGGCCTAAATGACCATGCTTGAAGCTTGCCTTACAGTCTTGTTACCAAAAGTCTTCCATTGAAGCTTCCATGTTTGAAGCTTGCTATACAGCCTTGTTACTATAAGGTTTACAAGGCCTAAATGACCATGCTTGAAGCTTGCCTTACAGTCTTGTTACCAAAAGGTTGCCAATGCTTAAACGGCCACATTTGAAGCTTCCATGGAAAAAGTGCACAGCAGGAAACATGCTAAGAATATTTGATCCCAATCCTGTGGTGCTATTTTTTATTTCCACGCTCATAAATACGTGCCAAATACAAGCGTGTGAATAATTGATCACAAAAAATAAATGAATGTGAAATATCGTTGGAAAACGAAAACGCCAGTGATATTATTCCTACGCGGACCAACTCAGAAAGCTTTGTTAACATTTTGGCACCACTACTTCTAGTGTGGTAAGCTTATAAAAATGTTCAGTATACCCGACTGACTCGTTCCGCAACCTCCTTTTTTTCCCCGGCATGTAGGCAGCCATGGACACCCCGGCGTTCAAGGAGATGGCGGCCCACATGGCGGAATACATCGGCAACTACCTGGACAACATCCGGGAACGCCGCGTGCTCCCCACGGTGGAGCCCGGCTATCTGCGCCCTCTGCTCCCCGAAGTCGCCCCCGACAAGCCCGACCAGTGGCAGGAGGTGATGGCCGACATCGAGAAGGTCATCATGCCCGGAGTGAGTTGATCTCCCCGTACTCCTTCTAACTACCTACCCTTTTCTTTCTCATGGCTTTACCATCTTTACCAACCACAGAACAATTCAGTTCCACAAGTCGAGTCGTCCAGTGGCAGGCTTAAGATGTCACCATGTACAAGGAATTCTGACACAATCCCGACCTCAAAGACGCAAATTTAACAGACAAAATTTACAATTGCGAAAGAAGATCCTTACGCGAGAAGATATGTTTGTAAAAAAAAAAAAAACGAATAGGTAAGAGGGGAAACCCACTAGCAGCCAGCGAATACAATTTTAGCAAACATCGAAGACCCAATAGCAAAATTTTAGCTAATCGCGGCGCATCAACGAACTGGAATGTGGGTGTCTCTCTCTGTGCAGGCTATTTTTGTCTAGATTCTGTAGCTAGTCGGTAGCTACGGTAGTCGGATAGTAAACTGGCGATTTGTTTTCGGTAATGTCGGTAGTCGGTTTGCCACCAGTCGCTTCTGCGCACGTGGCTCGCGAAAAACTGTACTTTTGCGATGGGTCTACGCTGTTTGCTAAAAATGTACCTACCGCTTGCATGAGGACACAGCAAGCAATTATTGCCCCGAAGATGATGATTTTATCTTGGTATCTTGCTACCGCACGTAGCCAATACTGATGAGTGATGTTGAAAAACACTCTTCCGAAAGACGGTATAACGTGAGCAGTGCGGATTCCTCGACTAATCCGGGCTGTCGAAAGGCTGATTGCAAGGGGTTTGAAGCTGCTGGTCTAGCTTCAAACCCTCCAACCTCTCTCCCGAACCGAACTAGGTTTTGCAATGAATGCCTCTGACCCTAGCTGACCCAGCGCAATATTGTTTAGCTTCGGCGATCCCACTAGAACCGGAGAATCTTACAGATGCCAACCCGTTCCATTACTTTCTTGCTTCTTTGCTTCCTTGCTTCCTTACTTCCATCCTTCCTTGCTTCCCTCGGTCCCTCGGAGTGCCCGAATCGTATCAGTTGTTGGGTTAGAATTACCTTTCACGTCATCTAGCATGCTGTTGGATTGGATCTTGGAATAAATAGGTGAGGCCTTTGTGGAGAGTCAAATAACACGACGGGGACTGGGGCTACGATTCTGACCCAACCCTGGTTTTAAATGTGAACGTGGTTTACAATTTCGTTAAAAAATAACACAAATAGGATGTGTACATTTGAATATCTTTAAAATTATAACTAGCCGTGTATTTGGCTTTAAAAGTTTCATCCTTGTCAGATATGTACATGGTTAGGCGCTCAGCGTTGTATAAGAATGCTAAAAGTTAGATCGAAGTCGAACGTAATTATCTATAGATATGTTTTGTGTTCTATGCTTCCAAGTGAAAATTCGGAGAGTCAAATAACACATGTGCTCGTATGGTACAACGTAACACACCGGAAAATCTAACCGACAGGCAAACCGATTTTGGCTCCAAGAATGAGCGTTTGCCTGCTATTCTCCAGTGCATTGGGATTTCGTCGTTAGTTCACCTTTTGCAGCTGCAGGTATTCAATTTCGGCTAAACGCATGTGAGCATGTCTCGAAGAATCCAGATTCATGAAAATAACGCTTGTAACGGAAGTCCGCAAACATAAAAAATGTGATTTTTATTTTGTTTGTGCCTTCGAGAACTTCAGGTTTTTGTTAGGGTGGCAAATCTTGTAATTTTCGGTCTTTCTTGTTTATCTTGCTAAGTACAGTGATGAACTGCAAGGCCTTGCATTGGCTTTTGCACGGGAAGAGGACCTGAGTCTGTTTTTTTCTCTATCGAGCCAGATTTACACGGCATCGTTTGTCAAATCAATGCTGTGAAAAAATTTGTTAAACGAATACTTTGCAGATAGTCGAGTAATATTATATTGCAGTCTGTTAATTGGGTGATATAATTAAACCCGGAACATGTAATAATAATAGGATATTTATTAGCAAGAGAGCTATTTTTTACTAAGTTTTGCTGAAAATCAACAACCAACTGCTATTTTACCTACCCAAACTAACAAAAAAAATTTTTGTCCCCATTCTCTTTAGTTGAAAACTAGCTACCAAGAAATTATGAAATATATTTATTCCATCATAGAGAACGGATTTTTTTGCTGGAGGTTTTTATTTAAAATTCAAAGTATGTCTTATTAAAGTTTCTTACATAATAGGAGTGCATTTCGCTACCGGTTTTAATTTTTTTCTTTGATACATTTCGAAAAATAATTATTAATTAGTTTGAAAATGAATGCGCTTAGATTGAATATAAAGTCCCCATCAAAACGCTCATTAATGCTAGTCGTATAAGCTAGAGCTAAATTTTATCCACGCTATTCCTGTCACGGGCCGCAATACTAATTTCTTGTAATTAATGATAAATAAATCAAGAAATACCACTAATTAATGTTACAATTTTAGTAGCAGTCAACATTAAAAAAGATACCATTTTATTTTTGCTTGGTTATATTCTGGCTTCATAAAATGAAATTCACGAATTCCTCATGTTTATTTTCCCTAGAAAACAAAAGTAACGTGATGTATTCGTCACGTCGTGAGAGACAAAAAACAGACTCTGGAAGCCGTGTATAACAAGAACGTTTCGCTCCGATAGGTGACGCACTGGCATTCGCCGAAATTCCACGCATACTTTCCGACAGCCAGCTCCTACCCATCGATCGTGGCCGATATGCTGAGTGGAGCCATCGCTTGTATCGGCTTCACGTGGGTACGTAGTTTTGCCGCTTGCCGAGGGAGCGCGCTCCGCAGCAAGGTCCTAAGCACTAGATTCTTAATATATCTGTTGGTTGCCTGGGTCGCGGTGATTCAGCTCAATTCAGTACTCTGGTTTCTCTTCAAAACGAATAAATCTTTCGCCTTTTACTAAAGATTTCCGTGGAGAGGAACACATGATGAGTCTATAAAAAATTTTTGGAATGCCCGGCGTAAGCTGGGCAAATATACGCCGTGTGCTCATAGGTACATATCATAGGCATATCATCGATATGCAAGCTCCAAGTTACCTGGAGCTTTTGAGAAATATCTCTTTGTGGATGTGAAGGTATTTTCAGCTTCCATACGCGATGACGGTATCGAGAGCATTGAACTCGCTAGCCGCGCGACGGAGGCTAGAATGAATAATGAATTCTATATAATTAATCAGATGTGTACGTCCTTCATTGTTGCATAATGTGATGTACCTATGTGTCTGCCAGAGATCAAACATGTGCAGAATTTAACTGACCCTGATTCAACTCACTCTTAAGTAAATGGCATTCCCTACAGATCGCTAGCCCTGCATGTACGGAGCTGGAGGTGATCATGCTGGACTGGCTCGGAAAGATGCTGGATCTTCCCAAAGTTTTCTTGGCCTGCTCCGGCGGCAAAGGTGGAGGCATCATCCAGGTAACAGAAACAGCTTGATACATTGCCTCAGGCATCTATTGGTCTCGTTTTCACTTTCTCCCAAATGGTTATTACTCTCAATAACAGCAACCACATTCATCGGCTCGTTGGTCTAGGGGTATGATTCTCGCTTAGGGTGCGAGAGGTCCCGGGTTCAAATCCCGGACGAGCCCAATGATTTTGTACATGCGCTCGCCGAAAAGTGGGATGAAATTCTCCACGCAGTTTAATTCAAATTAATATATCGTAGATTCTCGCCGATTTACCGTCGAATAAAAGAATTATCCTTTTTGACGTTTGACCAGCTCATCAGATGGGTTTGAGATGCTGCATGTCGTCACCGTTATTTCCACAAAAATCTTGATGAAATCTGAATTTTTTTCTCAAACAGGGCACGGCCAGCGAGGCAACTCTGGTGGCCCTTTTGGGCGCCAAGGCCCGAGCCATCCGGAAGGCCAAGCTCGAGTTCCCGGATATGGCCGACTCTGCGATCGTTTCCAAGCTCGTCGCTTACAGCTCATGTAAGTCGGCGTCTTATCTCTTGCTTATCTTTGACTTATCGGTAACTTCGTTATCTCGCGTTCACTTGGCAAGGCGGCGAAAACAGCCACTGCCATTCACAAGCAGCTTCTGTTAGCAGCTCGCGCTTCGTAATTAAATGATCGAGTTTTGATGAGCAATTATTACCCTTCGCTCGGTGCACGAGACAGCGATAATGTAATCAACAGCTTTAACTCGAGGTATCGAGCAGGTGTTAAAGGTGACAGTCCAGTTTATCCCCTCTGGTTTGCCTTGTCAGCATTCAATGTCCGAGCGGGGATGTAGCTCAGTGGTAGAGCGTTCGCTTTGCATGTGAAAGGCCCCGGGTTCGATCCCCGGCATCTCCAATCTTTTTGCTGCCACTTGATCTGTAGATAATTCGAGCTGGAAGCTGCAGAATAATATTCACTACGTGCGTTTGGAGTAAAACAAAGATATTAATAGTTTTCGGCGGCACTTTACGTGTGTTGTCAAGCCTGAGATTCGACGCACAGGAGACGTATTTTTATGTCTGATAAGCTGAAGCTATAAAACAGATCAGCCAATCAATCACACATATTAAATCACATTTTGCCCTTATTGTGAGGGAGTTTTATAGGATATTTTTCATAGGCAAAGGAATGGCGGTCCGATTGGTAAAATATAATTGACCGGATAAATCAATTAATGATGATTGATGACACTGCAGAATTAGAGAAGGGGGGACGGAGAGTTGGATCCTTACATTCCAATGGGGGCCAGGCCACTTGATTTTGTTTTCGATCCGGAGCATCATTAGCGGCGGGTAGGAAAATTTGAATAAGTGACGAAAAGTTGTAACGAAAGTACTGATTGAAAGCTGAAAGTTTGTCGAACCCCACCGATTGTTCGTAATAATTATACCATGTCTTGTCAGCCCATGTCGGGGTCAATTTTTTTTGACAGACCCGCAAGATGTTGCACATAAACACCCCAATTACGCGTGCTCGGAACACGCACTCGGTGTTTTTTAATGGAGGAGGGGATATAGAAACAAAGCTGAAGGTTTTCTCGGAGGAACGAGCCTCCACGCCCAGCCCCTAACGTCGTCCCTGGGACAATTTGAAAGTACAACGGCAGCGTTGAACGTGGGGTGTCTGAAGACGCTATACCAACCAACCCCATACGTAGCCAGTGGTGCTTTCAAGGGTGCACGCTGGTGTACAGCGTATACTCACCTATGTCTCTCAAGTGCAGTGGATACCCACCCTTAATTACAACAAATGCGCTAGTTATGGAAATTTTTGCGTCTTTCGGGTTTTAAAAAATTGGTATTTGCCAATTATCGGTCTTGGAAATTATCAAATTTATTATTTTAAGCGTTGAATGCACCTGTGAGGGAAAAAAAATGCAAATACGACTTAATATTACTTCTAAGTTCTTAATGTTTGGCCTCTTGGCTTGAACAATGAGAGGGTAGGAAGCGGGCTTGCGAGTTATTCAACAACACCACATGGAGTAGAGCGGCAAGTATTAGGCATTCAGGGCATCAAAAACAAGAATTACATTTAGCAACTGCTATACACAACATTTGCTGAATTTAAAGATAAAAATCAGCAATTTCTTATTAGAAAAAAAGTTATTTTCACCCCTACCTCCCTTCGCCACGGCGAACATCCTATTCTACACAAAAAATGTTTTAGGCTCACCACTCAAGGAGCAGTGATACCAAAAGTAAAAAACTTACTGAATTGGTCCAGATATGGTCACCATGGCTGGCGTCGGCGATACCGATTACGTTGTACAGTGGCATTTCTCGTATTTTTGTGACCAATTATTCAAACACTTCAGCGTGGAAATTTAATACCATCACAGATGTGGAGCCAACATGTGTAGCATGTTTCCAGCAGTGCGCTTTTGCTATGCAAGCTTCAAATATGGCCGCTTAGGCATGGAAACCTAATGGTATAAAGACTGTATAGCAAGCTTCAAACATGACCATTGAAGCCGTGGAAATCTTATAGTAACAAGACTGATAGCAAGCTTCAAACATGATCGTTTAGGCCTTAAACCTTATGGTAACAATACTGTATAGCAGGCTTCAAATAACCATTTAGGTCTTGGAAATCTTATGGTAACAAGACTGTATGGCAAGCTTCAAACATGGCCGTTTAGGTCTTGGAAATCTTATGGTAACAAGACTGTATGGCAAGCTTCAAACATGGCCGTTTAGATATTGGAAATTTTATGGTGACAAGACAGCATAGCAAGCTTTAAACATGACTGTATTATAGCTAGCTTCAAACATGACTGTTTAGGTCTTGGAAATCTTATGGTGACAAGACAGTATAGCAAGATTCAAATAAGACTGTAAAGCTACCATTATTTCCATCAAAACACCATGTTAAATTTTTGAGACTCATATCTCCTGACTAATTTCAGCACTATAGTTTAAAAAAAAAACTGTTAATAACTGGG
>QKMV01001636.1:0-13555 GCA_003287335.1 Lednia tumana
TTAAGAATATTAAAATCACTTCAAAAATACCTGCTTACTCGAGGAATTGAACCCCGGACCTTTTGCTAACATAGCAAAAGGTCCGGGATTTTAATATTCTTAAAATGCCTATAACTTCTTCAGGACTTTACTTTGTTTTCATCTTCCTTGTAGTTAAGTAGGCATCACCATAGCGACCGCCAAATGGGGTTTACTATTCTATAGATAACCACCAAATATCGACTTAACCAGGCCCAGCGTTTCGGCAACCAACGGCAACCAACGTTTCGGGCAAAATTGTTTGCCCTTCATCAGCTGGTACTTTCAACGGTGATCTAGAACGTGTCCGAATTGTCTCTAAGGAGACCTTGCGTCCTTAGCCTGGATAAAAGAAAGGATATGACGTCACATGCATTGTCCGAAAGTTCAAGTCAGCGAGGCCGAATGTGCTTGGAAAACCAAGAGCGCGAGGTCGTGCCGACGCTAGCTTGTGACCTTACCTCGCCACTTTCGCACCAGGCTATTGCGTTATCACCCGAAATTGGATAATTAACAAGAAAAGTATTCAAATGTCAGCAACATACTCGATATTCAGCGATGTGAGACATTGACCTCGATTATATCAAACCATCAAACTACCAGTTTGGACTTTGGAGTGCGAAGTGCATCTTAACCTATAAACTTCTTTGGCCACAAAAATTCACTACAAGAGCGCGTCACTTTCCAAATAAAAAGTTTTCAATGCCAAAGTAAGGATACGTGAGACCAAGACTAGATGATCACAAGGCTACAAGGCAAGATCGATTCAATTCGGACACGTCACTAGTCCGCCACTGTATTTTTTCGCGTGTCCTTGGCACTTGGATGAATTGGAGTGCTGCTGGAAGACGACTTAGACATCTGCGAATGTAGCAAACGTGTAAATATGTTTGGCTAACAATGATGGATGGTAATGGAATGCGTATGGCTTACCTATTTATGTTATGTTTCAGGCGCTCGCTTTTGTTACCAATTTACTTTCATTTTACTAGTTACGAATTTCCTTTTCCGTCTTGACAAATTCACCCTGTCTTATTAGTTTTATTTCTGGTATGTAAAAATCTTACAGTAGGGAAATAAGATTTTGGTTTAGGAGTGTAAGGCTGGGGTGATAATGTGAAAACGAATAGGTAGGGGACGGGACAGGAAGGGAATGTGATGAAGAAATAAAGGAGGGTGAATGCCATAGTCCTTGTATGTAGATTGTAGATGAACATGACAGATATGAAGGGGATGGAAAGTTGACAGAGAGAGATATGCGGTCCATTTGGTTAGGACTTAGGTAGAGTGAAAGATGAAGGATGTGCAGCTTCGTCTATGGACAGCGAAATATAAAACCATTTTGATAATATCTTCTCTGGATATTTTTGTAAGAAATCGATCTTTTATGTCAAGACACTGGTTAGCTTTAAAAGTAGCATATTGTTAGGCTTTATACCTGTACAAGGAATATTTACCAAACTATTTTCATAAAAAATACGTTAATCAGATCCAAGACGACATATTATGATCTATTATCAATTACAAGAATCTTGACTGATTGGACGTCTGCTGCTTTTCGGTTGTAAAGTAAGCTCTTTGTTAGACAAAACCCACCAAAATATATTACGCTGGCTGGTTTTATTTTTCTTTACCGAAAAGGGTCCCATGTAAATACGATCTTATCGCGAAGACCAAACGCAGAGCGCGGAAGGAAACGCTTTGTTGCCTTGGGTATAAATATGATATCGGCAGCCGGGTAGAATTTTGCAGCAAACGTTATCGTCGTTCATTTTCAGTCGGCTCGAAAGCGTGCCTTGTTCCACCACGGAGAAAAACAAGTCTCATTTCGTTTAATACTTAATTTGATCGAGTGCGCAGCTTCCACTTAATTAAAGATACACCCACCCAATGAAGATGAATTGGCGTTTCGGCTAGTTGTACATTATAACGTCGGGATAATGTTACAAACGAGAAAGGAATGCTGTGAAATCAATCTTTGTTGCTAACTAACAACGTAGTAGATATGTAATAAAATATTTCGTTTAGTTCTTTTTTACAAACTGTTCAAATGTTTTAAAAATATGTTTCTGTGCGCCATTTCAACTCGTTGTTCTTGGTTCATTTGATTCGATAAAACGATAATTTCACATTGAATCTCGCCTTCCATTTCCATCGGAGTTATAAATCACCTTCATTTGTATTTAGGCATGCGGAATCACATCTTCAGGGATTAAGCTTACACCAGATCAAGAGCGACTATAAATTTACATAAAAAAAAAAAAACGCGAGTTTCAGATGGCTGAAAAAAAAAATGAAACTTTTCTCGTCACCCATCATCGAGTGTTATTCTAAATTGCTCCAATCAGTTTAAACTCTAGACACTGTGAGCATATTTAAAGCTGCAAATACACTAAGCTTTTTTTCTGGTATTTTTTTAACTAAATTGGCTGCAGATCGATCGAAGTCTAGCACAACGAATAGCTATAAACTTTGGTAGCAGCTTATTTCACGGCACTGTAATTTAGGGCGGTCGAATGGGTGGGTGGAGGGATGGACTCGGGGTGCTCCGCACGGTACGACGCTAAAGTGGCGCAAAACACAGTTTTTACCCCACATTTACTTCTTGGCCGCTCGTTGCTGAGATTAGCTTCGCGGGGAGGAGGGACCTCGTAATACTTCACCAAAACACTTTCCATATCACGTCGAGTTTTCTGAGAGCGGGGGTTGGGAGCGAGGAGGGGTGGGGGTGAGGGGAGGGTAATTGCGGACAGAAGCGCACGGCGTTTTGGTCACGGCTACCCTCCCCGTGAACTTTGGTGACGCTTCAATGTTGGCAGGCATGCACGTTCGCACGCAATAGCCGCCACGTGGCTTGCGCCGCTGGCCGCCAAATGTTGTGGGACGAAACAATTCTCTGTCACACAGTTTTCCTAGGCTTCACTCCTGAAGGTGACAAAGTTAGCTTCGTCGAAACGTCGAGAAGAAAATTCTTCCTTAGAGAGAAAATCCGAGGAAAACTGAGGAAACATTAAATAAACATGGCTCTGGAAACCACCGTTTAATCGCAAATCTCTGCCACTTCAAAAAATTGATTCACACACTGGGTAATGAATACTTTGTATAGTTACTTTGTTTTATTTTTGATTTCCTAAGTTCTTGCTCACGTAAAAATCTGCCAAGCTTGCCCAGATGAAGCTTGCAGCAAGGTTAGCGAAACGTTAGCAGTTTGTTTGTTAGAAGTTTTCAGCAGTTTAACCCAGTTATTAACAGTTTTTTAAAATACTTTGTGTGCTCGATGAAAATTTCCCAAGCGAATTTGCTAAGCACTCATTGAAAGTCAATTTTTTGAAACTTCGCGTACTAAAATGTTCTGCATCAGTTGGTGACTTTATTTACCATTTACAATTTCTTTTATTTAATTTTTTAATTTTTTTACATACCAGGGGGATAATTTTTGGGAGGATCTGGCTAGGCGGCGACGTCGACCCACAATTTTTTTAAGTTGAACTGAAACCTATACTTACTGTTAGTACTGTCGACCCATTACAATCAACAATCAATAAGATGTAATGTGCAGTGGCCTAAATGTTAGGCAACGACTATACATTTTTTAGCCAGTGATATCTTGTAACAGTCTTGACTTGTTTCAACAATGCGATTTATAAGAGTTGGAAAGATTTATTCCCGATCTTTTTTCTTGTAGCTGAAAATTCGAAAATAATCAACCACCCCCTGCAAAAAGATTGCCGGTTTTCCACTCACTTATTATTCTACTAATTATTTCTTCTGGGGTTAGCGTTCTTCTTCAGTAGGTTCTTTTAATCCGTATTTACCAATGCGTTTGACTAGAACGTGGTCGAAACCTGAGACGTCTGCGGTCAAAACCGATGCAAGTCCTCGTCCAGCCAGGACATTTTTAAAGTCAATAATTTGTGTCCACGACTGCTCGAAGTAATATTAAACATGCATATTACACCACGAATATATTTGAATGTTCAATCATGGTCATCTCGAGGTTTCAGGCGCGGCCAAACGCACTGTGTGAACCCAGCTCACAGACTTTGGTAGAGAAAGATGTCAGCCAACGCACGTTACGCACGTACCTGAGATTCCTTCTAGGAAAATTGAATTTCAGAGCAATAAATCACTGTGTGGTAACTGTTAAGCTAAAGAACACGCCGCTTTTCACTGTGGAAATTCGTCTTTGTACTGTGCAACATTTCCCCGTGCTGTTCTAGTTTTTCAAACAGCCGCACTGCCAGTTTAAGTGATAGGGGTCTCCAATATACATTTTATTCGTTTATTGCGTGTGCACTTTTTGCATTTTTCTCGTCCGCTATATATTAAGTGATTTAATGAAGTTTTTAAAATTGTCATTTATGTGATTGCTTAACACTAATTGATGTCGTCCGTGTCGGATTGTGATGTCACTAACTGCTCCGATACGCTTGTGCCCTGGGCTCGAAATGAAGATAAAACTCTTTTTAAGAATATTAAAATCACTTCAAAAATACCTGCGTACTCGAGGACTCGAACCCCGGACCTTTTGCTAACCGGGCAGAGTCCTCGAGTAAGCAGGTATTTTTGAAGTGATTTCAATATTCTTAAAATTATCACTAGCCGTGTATTTGGCTTTCAATGTTTAATCCTTGTCAAGATAAGACTCTATTTTGAGTGATTGGGTAGGCAGGCGATACGTTGAATATATAGGGTTATTCGTTTTCTAAATCCGTTAATTTCCTGACTAGTTACTATGCTTTTAGCTGAGATTATTGAGCCAAATAGTTACGTCCAACAACAAGAACAATAAAATTCGATTCACAATTCAGAAAAAATGCTCTGTCCTTAAAAAGTAAAGAGAATGTAATTTCGACTCGATGAGACTTCCCTATTGCATGATGATAATGTTTGTTGCGCTAGCTATTTACCGTAATTCTTAGCAAACGCCATGCCTGTGAACGACACGGCATGGACTGGAGTCAATTCCCGTGCTCGCGCGAGTCCATGTGTCGACCGCGGCGCTCCTGGCGCTCCTGGAGGTCGGAAATGAAGGTCGGCGTCCTCCCCACCAGTCAAGGCAACTCCACAAAGTATAGAGGGATGTAATAAAAGTCGACCAGCTCGGAAATTCTCGCGCTTTCCGGGCCGAGGCCCCGTAATCTCTTTCGTTCTCCCCCCACTTCCATGCTATTTACCCCCGTCCGTCTTGCCATTCCGTGGAGGTTATGCCGCCAACCCATGCCTACTATCGTTGTGAAGCCCCGAGCACGCACATTTATCCAGGTGAACTATGCACGTTATATTCTCGAGAATAGTTATACACTTGATTCGGTACTGGATTAATTTCAACTGCTGAACTAGTGGAGTGGGTGGAACCCTTCGGGCACACAGATGCTCTCATCACTTTTCATACAGTTCTATACATCCCCGCGAGCCTCTTGACATTTTGTCCTGTCGCTGTACGGGTTTATATTTCGCCGTCACACGAAAATACCTTCGTCTCACTTTAGAACAACTTCCGAATTGACTGGGAAACTGAATCTCGACACTAAGTCATGCCCCACCCCCCATTTGCTTTCAACAAATCTAGAAATAATTTCCATTCGGAGCTGACTGAAATGAATCTCTCTTATCAATCTTGTTGTCCAATTCTGTCACTTTGCCGAGACACCTTAACACTAGCTTATTCACAGGTGTATTCTAAACCCATTGTCAAGTGTCATTGTATGCCGTCTAAGCAGATTAATCATCAGCGCTTTATCCCTATTTATTACTGCTTAACAACTATAGGGGTTGATTCGTTTATAGGGGAGGGAAATCACCTGCTCTTTGCGTTGGTTTATACACCAAGGGTGACCGACAACGCGCGCCAAAGGGAGGAATATTGCCTCCATTTATTTCAACTATATAACAAGGAAACAAACTAAAGCCATCAAAGAGAAATATCACTAGGCTTGATAGCGTCTGATTGTTTTTTTTTCAAGCTCCTTTCTCGGAACGATAATCGGATTAGGAAAGAAGTTAGCTAAGTTTTTCTTGATAGCTATGTTTTCTGGACGACGGTGTACAACATAAGCTTACCGATATATTTTTATTGATTTCGGTATTTGTTGTATATCGTCGTCAGCAGTTTTCTTTTCTCTACACTGCAATGTATTTTCTTTCCTTTGACATCAATTATAATTGATTCGGCTCAGTGCTTAATCCCTTAGGCTGTCTTTGGTTCGCCTGAATTGAATCTTCGCTACCAGCTCAAATCTTGATGTAGCACATTTTCAGAGCAATCGCTGAACAAAACCGTTTCTCATACAGGAGGTCATTTTATAGTCATGCACAGTCGTTATTTTGTAGTCGTCAACGGTACAACCCCAACGGACTCCTATTTCGGATGGCCTAGTTGTACGTTTTAGGACTAAACTAATGTCGCTACTCGTTCCTCAAAACCTTTCTCTTGCCAAAGGTGCCATGAAGGTGCGATAATGGTCAATTTCACAAACTTTCGGCCATTGTCAAGCTAAGCCATAATTGTCAGCCACCGGAGACAAATCCAGTGCGCTCGTAATTAGTGCGGTCAGACGAATTAACAAGATGAAAGCCATAGGAAGCGGACCGATGTTGATTAAATAAGACCACACGCACACTCGCCTAGCGTCGTATAAAGACCACCGGACTGCGTATACCGAGTACCACACGATGCAATGCAAAACAAGGTAATTTAATAAAGGTGTAATTTATCTGTGCATCGGGATGACCATGGTGTGGTGGTCTAAGCGAGGGGGTGCAATGCGGATGAAATGGGGGGAGGGTGGCACGGCGCTCGGCTGCCAAGAGTTAAGCCTCATACCCTTATGCCGGACGACGTCCCCTCTGGTCATGTCATTCTAGGTAGTCGGCCTGAAAAATGCTTTATATTGCCATGTCCGGAGGGAGTAATTGAGATTATAAAGATGGACCTGGAGGGTGTTTTAATCTCTTTTGGCATTAAGTGTCACCCCTCGCATGCAATAAAATTAAAGCAGTGTCTGTTCAGTGAAAGGTATGAATGTCTTACTCTTGCTTGCAAACTGCAAGGACATTGGCTTCTGCAGTGAGATCTTCCTTCTCGAACTGTTGTTCCGTGCAGTTTGCGTCTGAGGAAGGGTTTTGGTGCAATGCCAAGGCCAATCTTCAGCTGCCATTGCAGCTGATGGTGGAAATGAAACGCATAACTGGTTATGCGTGCTAAACGTTATAAGCATTCCACAAATGTGAATCTCTTCCCATTTTAAATAAAAATCCTCCGAGGGAAAAACATCTAGTGAAATGGAAGCTGGAATGAGTACCACGCAGGGCTCAGGGCAATGTGTTTTTAGCACTCATACGTAACCCCACGCTGCAATGTTTCGCAAAAACGCAGAAGGCACACGTCGGGCGCACGAACACGAAATACTTGTTTCTAGTTTTCATCAAAATCGGGTAATCGAAATAACGAGACGCATGTTCGGCCGGCCATTAAGGGGTGAAGTTTCTCGCTGAAAGTGTCCCGCTTCATCTCTCTCTCTCTCAGCCCCTTCATCGAACAACCCAACCCTTTCCACATTCCCTCTCCCTCTCGCACATACCATGTCGTTATGGCGGCAGCTATGTCACACATAAAAAACACCAGAGTTAAAGGTCCTTTGCATTAAATTCTGATCACGAATATTGCTTCTGCACATCTGGTTTATACCGGACACATACTTCTATACTCAGAACAACGCTAACCTGCAGGCACCGTTTGAACCTCCTCATTCAGAGTTAAGCAGACAACGTAATCCAGAGGGTGAAATAAGGTTAACTCTGCCGCCAGCTACGTCGTTTTAGAACCACCGCATTATCGTGTGACCGCGACTACCGTATTTTCCCAATATCATGGCCAAAGTCGGTTAATATTTAAATACAATCAGAACGCGAAGGCATTAGCGCTATACGCGAACGAGCCTCGGGTATCATAATTTATTTAAAGAATGCCATAGTATCATAAAGCATATTCTATTTTAGAGTTTTTGAATGTAATACAACGTAATATCGCGAGGCTTGTCTGGTGGCCATCCTTATCACGAACCGTGCTTGTCACGCAATTCGCTGCAATTTCCACGTGCTATTTTATGCTCGACTTATATTTCGTAAAAACTCCCATCGTGACTAGAAGTGAAAGGAAAAATACTCCGTGCAGTTGTGAAATAGTTTTGACGAATGGCGACTTGAAAGTGGAATATGTGACTGTAGCTTTCGACTATCGTTCCTATCACACTCGTTATCGTAACTCAGCACGGAGAGCTCGACTAGAACCTGAAGCGGCATGCCCGTTTACACCATGAATTAACACCACGTAGAAGTGCAGCGGCGACCCTGTGGAGAAATAATTCAATGTAGTGTACGGCTATAAGTGGGCATGCACACTTTTCCTTCAAGTACATCATTTCCCCGCCAACAGCACGACGAGAGGCTTTCTTCTATCTCTTTTTCCATTCGCCGCGCTCCCGACCACATTTTAATCTATTTTACACTGCTAAGCCGCATATTTTCATTAGAGTCCGTGGCGAATTTTTCCTGCACACGATCGTTCGCATACCGCAGCCGCTCTGCAGCGACAATTTACGGCGACTAATTTCACGAGCCAGATAAAAATATCGGATACGAGCGCTAGTTGCTATTCAAAGTGTAGCCTCGTTTCCGGTTTTAAGTTTACTGCCAGGGAGAGCGACCGACCTACCGTTTAGGGTTCGGATAATGTTAACGATCCATTCCAATTTGCCAGCGTTGGCCAGGGCGCAGATAAAAATAATCTATCACTCTGCTAACTTTATGCATGCTTAATTTATCGACGGGCGACGACGTCTTAGTGTTTTATTATTCCATCCACAGTCGCGCAGCTTTCAATTGGCTGTGCAAGTACGTCTAAGTAGACTTCCATCTAAGAACGCAACTCAGACCAGTTGGAAGGAAAATATCGCGTTCTGTTTGGACAGTACGTTTGTGACCTAATTGGTATCCTATAGTATCCTACGAATCCAATCAAGGAACTTGAATAATTTACAAAGACTTTAAAGCAAGCTCCAAAGCTTAGTACCGAATTAGACGAAATGTTAGCTCTATGGAAATTTTGTAAAAAACGACACCGACAAAATATCCTCGCGAGTTAATGCATTTGTCATGATTCATATGAATCCGAACCCATGGCATCATCGTATTAATCTGAAAGCGTGGCCATGTAGGTATAATTAACTTTATGCCGTTATTTGGGGGAAAAGTAATTATTTCTAATGGCTGCATGGTTGCTGTGGGGGTGGTGTGGGTGCACCGGTAGCAAGATGGTGGGGTCATGCAGGGCCATCCTTAATGACCCCATGCACTCGGCCGCTTGGTCGCGGGACCAGACCTACGTATGCTTGCTTGCCTGCTATTGGAATATTAATTAATGCTAATATATTGGAGTACGTTTTGCCCTTTGACACGTGGTCATGCGTTGCAACAGAATTTATCTACCAAACTGATGTCATTTTTAGGGGTGATTAGGATGGAAATCGTATGCAGGTCTAAATTGGTTTGTATCCTACACGTGATGGGCTCTTTTTAGGGTGGTTTAATGGCATAATGGTGGTTTTCCATGTTTTTCAATGCATAGCGTCATTTTGGCATCGTTTATGACGTCTGCCTACTCATTTTCCCACCTACATCTGCCTCTGTTAAAAGGTATCAATTTCAATGAAACCCCAACCTTTCATACGCGGATTGAAATTATTGATATTTCCCTGATTTCTTGATAGCCATTAGCTTGTCACCATAGTTCAAAAAGTTAAGTACTGATTTTTTAATTGATTATCTGAGTTTAGCGATTCACCACATGGACAACTGGCCCTGTGGCACAGGTCTATTGGCGTCGGTGAATGATAGGATGATAAAGAGGGCGTTGAAAAACTTAGGAGAGAAGTAGGGAAATCTGGGACCGGCACGGAGCCTCCTGTCGAATACTTCCAACGAGACCACCGCTTTACGTCTCCACTAATCCTTCACTAAAGGTGCAGTCGAGAGGTTGATATCAAATGGAGTGAAGCTGTTGCACTATGTTAAATCTCTCCCGAGATAGGAACTGAAAAAGTAAATTTATATTGATAAAATTTTTCTTTTTGATTTTTTATGTAGCATTTGAGTACAACTTCAAGTTTTATCGAGCAACACTACACTTATATAACCAATAATTCACAAAATATGGTTGATAGCACATGTGTGCTTTTTAATACATCTTGGAAATATCTCCGCAACGAATTCGTCAGACGCCAGTTCATTTCTGATGGATAGTTTCTTCGAATGGACACCGCGTGCTGCACCATGCTTAATTTTTCGAGGTGCCAGATGTCTTAGTAGTACGTTCGTAACGTCCTTGCTTCTTACGGTAGCGGTCTTCAGGCCAAATCCTGTTGAATTCCAAATCAAATATCAAGTGAGATAATGTTTGTACATTCCACATTATTCTCAACTCCTTAATCAGAGAAAGGTAAAAAAAATGTTACGCATTCAAAAGCCAATCTTTTAATTTCATCTTAATTTGGAACTGATTCTCTAAAGTTCTTCAATGTCTGAAATGCACTTGGTTGCCAGAGTCCGAACAAACCGCCAGCATAAATGAGCGAAACTCAAAGCCATCCATTGCCGGTAGCGGAAATCGAACCCTATTAGTTCGGGTGATCACCGTCCACAGTGAGTGAGTGAAGTAACCAAGCCAACTCTCGTGATGTGATCGTGACGTGGCAGTTCCATTCCTTCCGCGGCGGAGGTGCATGTCGGCTGGCCATTCGCTCTATCGCACCGCGCGGCACTCGCACCACCCGCCACCCGCTCTTTTAGTCCCCAAACAGATGTTCGTCAAGCGTTCAACAACTCCCCGAGGTACAAAATGCACACTGGAAATCTACACTTAATTGTATGAATTTGCAGCTAATAAATCTGTGGCCATTATAATTAGTTATGTGTATGGCTGTTAGGTTAGATTAGTCCTTTAGTGGTTGATCAAGTTACTCATGGCATGCAAGTTCGCAGGAAAATGGCAGATACGATCTCTCGTTCATTTCGTTTGAGCCTGACGAGATGACATTCACACGACAAAAGCACTGAAGTTAATTAAACACAAGATTAATACGAATTAATCGTGTTAATCTGTCATGACAATCTGTAGTTAACACTCTGTGAAAACAGAGCTTAACATAATGACGGCTGTGATTACAATTATTAATATTAACCTCGCCCTTCAGCTTAATAACTACAAACGATACAAACGAGGACCATCGGATTGGAGTATATTACAAAAGCTGGATGATTGAAGATGAGTTTAACTGCAAGTAGTGAAAATAAAAGGCGATTTGTACAAATAAAAGGGTTGAAATCGCTGCACATTTAATCTTAGCTTCATTTGAAAGCGCAATTTCCTTTCAGTTGTGTCACTAGCGGTTTGTAAACATTTTTTAGCGCGTCTCTAGCTAGACCGTCACATAACTTGGGAGAAAAGTAACGCCATTTTTCAGTCAAATACGTATTAAAACACTGAAAACTAACGTCAACTTCACCAACATTATACCGTGACAAAACCCACATTTTAATCCACACACACATTAAATTCCGTTTTAAAAACACTGTAATTGCGTGCTTAGATGCAGCGTCATGTTTTAACGGCGTCGTAACTCGAGTTTAGAGCTGTGTACGCGTTCATCTTAACGACGGTGCGACGGGTTGCACCTCTCACAACCACCCCACCACCCCACTACCCCGCCACTCGTCTTTATCAGGTTCTGAACAGCTGGCGCGGTCGGGGAGGTAACGTGAGATCAAGGAACCCACTCACATACTTCAGGATAAGGATCTTGACATGAATCCATTGCATTTTACATGAGCGAAACAACGAGCGGTCGACAATTTGATGCAAGAAGCGTTCCTGGAAGCCAGCATTATGCGCTCTCGTGATATCCGCCCATGCGATATGCTCTACAGTTCTTTCTTTCAATTCCAGTTCTCAGAGACTTCCAACAATTTTCCGCCTTTGCACTTTGCTGAAATCAGATTGTGCTTCGTTGACACCTTTTCAGGTCAAAATAATAAGGAAACTTTAACAATAGAGGCTTTTACAAGAAGTCGCCAGTGTGTCTTCCGAAACTTTGTAAGCCTCACTTTGAACCAACTTTGAAGTGAAAATCCTAATTCTTTTTTGTTACATTGGGACACCTTCTCGTTGGAAATTTGATGTTCATATGTATTTTTTTTGGGTAAACATAAATAAAAGACAGATTTTGCCAACTGAAGTAAAAATTTTGAAAGTTAATATTTCACTCACTGCTGGATTTTTATTGCTAATTCAATCCTTGCCACATAAAATCAATCAGATATCTTAATTTTTTAGAAACGCAAGCTGATATCTTTTGCGGGCCACAAAAAAACGGGCCCTTAAAGGCCGAGAACCTAACTAAATACCACTAGAGTGAACTTGAAATCCTGATTTAATTTTCATGGCTTGATTTATTTTCTCTATAACTTCCAAGCTCTGCATACTCGCATTTCATTCGTTTACACATGCAAATCATTATTTAATTATCTCAGTTTCCACACTTTCCTCGTGGCAGATAATTATGATTACTCTTAACATCCGTCTCTCTCTCTGGTCGTGGTGATATTCTCGGTCCCCGTCTTCTACACCGTCGAGTCGCCTGCGGCTGGTAATATCCTTACGGCTTGGGCATTTGCTTTCGGCGCTGACGTTTACCCGCTAATTATGTCGGACCATGCGATCGAGTCGTTAAGATCAAGTCTTTGATAACAGCAACCCCCCACCCCCTCATTCTGCCCGCCACGCGATCTGTGGGCAAACCGCTGCACTTTCATCCACAAACAATACATTGTGCTTGTGGTGTGGGTGCGTTATGTTATGCTGAGAGGAACAAGCAACGATACACTCAACGATAGTCCCCGTCAGAGAGGAAGGGACAGAAAAGGATGGGGAGTGTAAATATTTGGAAGATTTGCTTAGCCGCAAATGTGACACGAACGGCTGCTTTTAATGGTAAACAGTAATTGAACTTGATTCCGTTCATGCCGAGGACTTGAAGACAGATTCTGTTTTACTGGAGATGGTATTTTGGAAATTTTGGTAAACCTAGCCCCTACAAGATGTTATTTTGGTTCTCAATACTAACGGACTTAAAGTTAAATTTTGTTCTACGAGAGATGATTTTGGGAAACTATGGTAATTCTTTCCACAATGTTAATTGCATTTCTTAAATACCAATGGACTTATTTAAAAAGAAAATCTACTAGACATGATATTTTGGAAAGTATGGTAACCCCCCCCCCTACCCCCTGCTAGCCCCCTTCACAACAGTACGGTGGTAAACTTTTGGTTGTACTGGAACTAACGCAGAGGAAGCAAACGAGGCTGCATGTGCTGAAAGTATGGTAACCCTAGCCCCCTTCACAACAGTACGGTGGTAAACTTTTGGTTGTACTGGAACTAACGCAGAGGAAGCAAACGAGGCTGCATGTGCTGAAAGTA
>QKMV01001637.1:0-15364 GCA_003287335.1 Lednia tumana
ATAATAATAATAATAATAATAACAACGGTTTGGGTGGTTATGGTGCAGTTGTGTTACGATACAACACTGCATGCATTCGTGAAATGAAATGCAACCATGGTTTATATCGATTTGGTGTGTGGGGAGATGAAATAACGATATGCAAAATTGTGTTGTCATAAAGTTATGTGGGTCATATAGCTATATATTAAGTCCGTATGAGTGAAAATTTTATACTTGAGAAAATTTGCATTCCATAAATTATCATTTCCAGCGACGATATCATTTGTACTATGTCGAGTAGTTTTGTTTTAAAAATCCCAACGAAATATTCTAGTCTTTAATTTTTGACTGCGCCCTTGTTGATTTAAATTACTTGAAGAGCGTCTGCTGGGCTTGGTAAATTAAAGCAGCTCTCGGTGGAAGTGCCGTGATCGCGACGCGGCACTGCCAATTGAGAGCAATGCTTTCGCGACATCGTGTTTGGAATCCGTTTCAAATATTGAACTTTGACGGCGTTCCTTGCCTGTGTAGTTCCGACTTGCCAACTGCAAAGTTATGATGTCATAAATTCAACTCGCGATTGTTTCGAGTTGAATATTTTGCACGTGGATCAAAGCCGAGTTTTCCACTGTCATAGTTTCGGCCTCGGAGGGCGTTTTACTACACAACACAATCACTTTTTTCAACGCTAGCTTGGGCTCAAAGATAACGAATTGTCCCCAGAACAGTTTAGTTGACCTCTCGTGTTTATTTATCGGTGATTTCCGACGAATCGATGTCCCGACGCGTTGCGATGCGATGCGATGCGATGCGAGGCGAGGCGAGGCGAGGGTTTAAGGGGAGAACTGATTTGCATTGTCCTCCTGCCGCCACCACGCGAATCTTGCCGTTCGTCCTGGGGCTCGGCTAAACAGAGAGAGAATGCAGCTCGTTGATTACATTTTTACAAACAAAAAGTTACTGCTAGTTGAGTAAATTGACTAAAATACACGGGAATTTCACAGAGCTCTGAGTGAATAATTTAATTTTCGAACGTTAAACTCCCTCCATTTGTCACAGCTGTGGAAGAAACATTTTTTGTTGTGATAGCTCAACAGATATCGCATTTGCGTATACGGATGCAAAATTTATAGCTTTTGTAGCTGTTTGCCGTATTTTCGTGTTCTGTCGTAAAACAGAATGGAATGAAACTTTAGAACTTAAACGTGATTCTTTATTTACTTAACGGTTATTTCGGTCGGTCCAATGCGATGCACATCAGATACGATGGGAACAAATGATTCCTGTAACAATAGCGAGAATGGCTGACATGAAAATGCTTCGACAGAAAATTCAAAGCAAATAAAACTAAATTTAGAAAATATCACCGATGTAACGCGAGAAAGTTTTATAACTATTACTAACTAACTAACAATGGTCTTCATTTTGGTACAAATTCAGTTGCTTCGAGCGTAAGTTGTTCCAGCTTGGAGCAGGAAAGGCTAGGTAAAGGTATTTTTTTTTTTTTACTCTCATGGAATGCGAGCACAAAAACGCACCGCTGCATTTTGCTCGCAAACACGAAGTAGTTTCGCGAAGTTGATGTTAGTTTTTATTATATTTATTTAAATATGAGTAATAAGTACCATTTGAATAATCCAATTAGAGCAAAGGGGTTGAATGTATTTCATTTCCCTCGAAAGTTTGCACAGTGATATTATTTAAACAGAATATGGAAACATGAAGGTGAGGTGTGTTCAGATTTTCCCCGTGAAGCAAAACGCAATCCCGCATCAAACGGCGTTGTGCATAGTAAATAGCAGTCCATGATGGAATGCAATCAAGTATTTATTTAGTAGCTTCCTGCAATTGCTTAACTCTGTCAAAAAAGAGTACCTGTACTAGATTTTGGAAAAAAATAGTAAACATTGTAATGTTCATCTCGCTTCCCATGGCCGACGCCTCTCTCGGCAACACTCGACATTCGCGGTACGAATTCTCAAGTGTCGAATCCTTTTCATCTTTTTCCGCTATTCATCTCATATTTTCCATTGGCAACCTATTTATACATAACTTGTCAAAAGCACTGGGGGTACAATTTTATTATGCCAATTCTTGTTCGAAACCAAATCTTTCTATCCGTTACCAAGGCGCAAAGAAAATAGAACAGCGTGTCACTTATGTTTTCAGCAGTGTGCAAACTGAAACGTCAGCCTGCACGTGAGTGCAGCACTAGCAGCGTGGCGGTGACATTCTTTATCTTACTACCAGCTACCAAGAGTTGGTTTGCTCTAGATTTCCTCATTTAACCGTACGTAATTTGCATCGATTCCTTTCTGTCCCATCTCGATAAGACCATGGTACTTCTGGCTGCATTCTCGATCAACAAAACACAGCCGAACTCCGCGTCAACTCTGCTATGCTAGCCTGCACTCAATTAACTGCCCGTAAGTTCCCGCAGCGTGGGCTAATATGCTCGCTCTCTCGTCGCCGTTGTAGGCGCCACCCTCCTCCCAACCCTCCACCGGCTGCGTACCCACCCAAGCCAAGTACTTGCGGTGTGCATACTTGTTTGGAGAATGTGTACCTAGACATCCATCCACTTCGCCGTCGGTAGATAAAACTTGCGAGAGTGCACCCATAAACGTGATCCACCCAGGTGAACTTCACGCCTTGCTGCGTCCGCGTGGATCCCCCTAAATTATAGATTTTCTTATCTCGCTGCTTATGGAGCATATCTGGGAACGTCTCTGTGCACACCGCACAAAAGACGAACGGGTTACCAATCAACGAGGGGACGGATCGGATTGGCGGATAGGCCGCGACGTAACCCAGGATCGGGGTCTTATCCGCGGTAAGTCTATTGGAGCCCAAGTTTAGTTATTTACTTAATCCATACTTTCTGTTCGACGTAATGTTATAATGTTAGTTGAAATAGCTAAGCTAGTTGGATCTAGCAGCTATAGCTAGTTGGTTGGGTTGACTTTACAATCAATATACTGCAAACAAGGCCCGACGCCGCCTCGGATCTCTGCTTGGAACGCAGAGATAGCAGTAGCCCATGCAGTTTCCGCTGTAGTATATAACCTTTGAGAGGATTTCTGGCACGGAAGACGCACGGCTTTCTTACTAGCCGGATCTGGCTCTTCCCGAACCTAATTCCTTGCAGCCAGAGAAAACAAGCCTTCCATTAGTTAGTGCCAGGGCAGCCCCTCGTAGGGGAATAATTAGCCGCGTTCTTACGCTAACGAATAGAAATGCAATCGCGGATAATTTAGTATATAAGACGAGAAGGTCTCATTAATAATGTACTCGCTCGAATGAAAAGGTTGTTTCAACAAAAGAAAATTCCTATACGTTCTTTTCTGTATACATATATGAGCGATTATTAGAGGTGCAGAAAGTGGTCGGAATAACAAATTAGGGACGAGTCTGAGGCTGAGAGATATAGCTTTTAGGCTTATTGAATAACTCGCTGGTTTCCATGTTGGTTTTGAGCGAATGAATTGTGTGAAAATTCTCGTGATGGCTGTAAATAAAAGAAGAATGAGCTGCACTTTTGCGAACAGTTCGAGCTTTTCCAAACTGTTGCCTAAAGGGATGAAATCGATGCGCACACTTCGCTTGCCATTCATGTAAAACGCTCCAGCGTCGTCGTGTTTTTTTTCTCCATCAGCAGATTTGTTCACGCCGTATTGTTTTCGTGATACTTGATTTTAATTAATTGCCGGCGATTCGCCGGACCCTTTTTGCTTTTTTGTCCTTCGCGCCAAACGGTTTCAACACTAGCCAATCCGTGCCATTAGTTTTATTTACAGATCCTAATCTAGTATTTAATCAAAACGTCGGGTAGCGCGGTCGACCATTAGTCTGCCAGTGCCTTCCTTTGCACGAAGCTCCACGATCCGAATGTTTTGGGGGCGATCATTCACGATACGCGCACTTCGATCAGATCAGATCCGCATGCAAATCTGCCACCTGTGATGCGAGCCACGAGGAGAATACCTCTTAAATATCCGTCTGATGGAATATAAAAGTTACTTGTGTATAGAGCCCCGTGTCAACAAGTTGCCCCTACGTTTGAAGATTATAAACACACCTGTAACGTCCGTAACCAGACGGAAATAGATCCGCTCACGAAGCCGAAATAGTCTGCCATGCGGCGTCGTCCAATTTTTCAATATCGTTTCATAATACAGTAGTTCGTGCTCGCGTCCTCCGTGGATTTATTCAAGTGCAGGGCTGCGCGTTCTCGGTTAAGTACTATTCAGTGTTTATAGCCCACAGTGTTCCTGTGCAGCTGATTCGGTCGAAGGAGGATATTTACACAATGGGAGATAGGAGTGAGTTCTACGGGATGAAATGAAATAATCAAGGCTCAATGAAAATCACCAGCCAATAGTTTGCGTGTCTCTGATTGGATTTCCCTTTCGAAATGAACGCGGCTGAATAACAACGCGTTTCGCTGACCACGTCCCTGCAGCTTTTTACACTGTATTCAATATATTTCCCCCCTCCCTGCCACCCCCTACCCCAACCCCACAAAGGCTGCATATGTCAAAGCAGTATCATTATTGAAAGCTCTGGTTTGCAGCATGTGAATTACCAATTTCAAAAAGTAGTTTCATCGTTTGCGGCGCTCGGATTCCAACGTTTGGTTCAATTTGTGAAACATTGACATCGCGGCTAGCGTGCTATCGCAAACGCTAAAAACCTTTTCCTTTCACCGTTCTTTTACCTTTTTCCAGCTTCACGCGCTTCTCTGCATATAACTTCATTAATATTTGAGACGTGCGTTTTTCATCTCTCTTTGCTTCAGAGAGTTGTAGTATATATAGGTGTATAGATATATATATATATAGGCGAACTTCTCTTTCATGGAATAGGAATAGTAGGCTGTACGTGAGACCGAAGTACATTGTTCCTCGTTTCCCATGGCTTTGTAACATCAAACACAAGACGATGAGGACGGTATTCCTACTCTCCATTTCCACACTCCGCCCGCCTGCCCTCCCGCGTGTAATTATTATGCGTGGAGAATATGCTAGTTGGCTTGGCTGGATACGTACACATAAAGATCATCATAATATTCTCAGTCGACTTTGAATAAGTTCACTGTGTAATTTCATTGAGCTGTACGTTTTCGGGAAGTCTTCCAACCTTTTGTAACGCGTCCTCACGCAGAAATGTGCCAGATATTTGGCGCCGATTTGCATCTCATTCTTCCGTCACAGCCAAAACTTGAGATATGACTATTTTATAGCCGAGAATTACGCGCTATGGGCGGAAAATTGTTTGCTGTTTTTCTTTGTCGTCGTTGTGTTCGACGTAATGGATGGTGATGAGACGTCGAGCCTCGGTCGAGGCTCGAATCCAGCACATATATCCATCAGGGGGCGCGAAATTAATTTACGAGCCTGGCAGTCGTGGCGTATGATTCCGACCTAGAAGTGGGCTAATGCAAGCCGGCAGAGAGCAAACACAGTGTCGAATAATATCGTAATTCGCCGGTCTGCATGGTTTTCGTACATTTCAAACATTTCCCTCTGCCAGTGCTCTGTATATGTGCACACATGGACTAGCACCGCAAACGCCAGACCAATTGCTGGGTGCGCGAGACTAACAAAGCTCAAACGATATCATAGAAACTTGTAATTGACATAACAAAAATCTCCGCCGATGATAATTGGATCTGTTATAGGTCTAAACTATTTGCAATTGGTATTTTCGTTCGTATACCCTTACCATTTATATAAATCCACCACTGTAATACCACGGCCATGTTGGCTTTAGCTTCGACTACATTTTACAGCTCAATTAAAATATTATTGTCATCCTTGTATACGTCGTTTGGAATGAAACAAATGAGACCTTTGCTAGATAGATGTGAACCTTCAACTGATGAGAATACGAACTCGACGACAAAGCAAAATACTTTCAAGACGAGAAGAAATTATACCCGGATAACATCTTTGTGAGCTGGAGGAGCAAATAATTGTCTATGATGGTTGAGCGAGTTGACAAGATTTAAGTGTGATTGATATAGTATCCGGCGACTACCTGACATTCCCTGCGAGGCGAGCGCTAACTTATAGAGACTTCGGTTAGAGGTAGGGAATACCTTCAGACTCTTGGCCCGCAAGTCGCAACAGTTACAAGAGAGTTATAATGTAATGATATCAAACTGGAATTGGAAACCTTTAAAGAATGCCCGCGGCAGCCGCGACAACATTTCCACTACGACGCTTTCTTAAAGTTCCACAAAGTTTCGGCCACGGAAAGAGTTTAAGAAACAAAAACGTGAAACTGTGGAACACTTTGTTTGATAATGACATAGGTCTAAATTAGTATTTGATTATAATTTATCGGAGATAACTTTTCTTTCGTTTGTATTAAATGGCATTACAAAGGGGGTGTCTAAAGATTCACGCTGGCTCTCAAAAAGTGCGCTATCTAACTTTCCAAAAGTTGGTAAGTGGAAACTGGAAAGTGATGCATGAAATCGACGACGAAAAGTTTGCCAAATTCATTTACTGACGGCATAATCTTGCGCCTATCTCCCACAGAAGCTGGAGGCCGATATGATGGCCGGGATAAATCGATTAACGTATACAATAAGATTGTGATGAGGGTTTTTCTCTGCGTGCATGCTATTTGATTGGGGGTAGGTACGTGCGAATGATGGTGCACGAGTGAGGGTGGCGGCGGAAAGGGATTTATGGCACTCGAGAGCCGGTCGCTTGGCACTGAAACACTATGTGTGCCCGACCCAACGCCAGGAGACGCTGCTGCGAGCGCCGCGACGCCCGCGACGCCCGCGACGCCGTCGCGCTCCCCGCAAAGCAGGCGACAGATTGCGAACGCACATCTCACAAGCATGCATGCACGAATCTTCTACAGTTTTCTAGACAGAGAAATAAGCCTCGCCGCTTTGGCCCTCGCTTTTCAAGAGGAAAATCCCACATATTTATATTCCACGCCGAATGTTCTGCTCTCTGGATTTAAAATATTTCAGTCGTGCGAGCGACTTGACTTCTCTTTCAGCGAATAACACCGAGTTTATACAAATGGTGCGAATATCGTACATGATGGCCACTGAACAACTTGCGCCATCGCCAAACTAATAGACAGCAATAGTTGGCGATGGTAATTCCATGCGAGCTGCAGCCCCCAAGCGAGTGGCGAGCGAATTTCTCGTGTTTTTTCCTCGGGCAATTTGTTAATGGTGTTGGGGGATCGTTTTGTTCCGAACCGACCGACGCCGTGGTCTGAAATAAAACAATGGCGACTCGCGACGTCCGTAAAGCCATTTATACGGCGTGCCATTTGCACAAAACGAGAGAAACGCCTGAACTCGGGCTCGCTTTTCGTGATATTTCATCGTATTTCTGTTTTAAAAATCACTTTCGATCGCATTGGGATAAATTGCACAGACGTAAATGATATAACAATAATTCTGGATTTGTATAAGATGGCAACGGAATCTCGGTCGTGGGAGCGAGGGCAAGAGCGAGGGTGGCGGTGGTGGCGGCGGTGGCGGCGGCGGCGGTGGCGGCTCATTGCGCCATGGCGAACGCCGGTGGCGACGCCGCCGCTCGTGACGCCAAAAACGACGCGTATAACTTTGATAGAGTGGCCGTTAAAAGCGATGGTAAATATATTTCCATGTGGGCTGAATCATCCCTCGGGCTGCTGCTGCCGTTGCGAGAGATCAGATTGCAAAGCAAATGAATCTTGCACGAAAGTTACCACGGTCCTAAATCATTATCGTGTATAGAGAAGTTTATGCGTATACCATAGAACCATGGTATTTGGAGATAACGCAATCAATTTGATTTTAATTTCCACTTCCTGTTTGTGTGCCAATTCGAAAAGAATCGTTTGATGGTTTTCGAGATACCGAGACAGATGGATAAATTGGGCAATTTTCCGTTGTCTCACAGACCCACATATTGGTCCAGAGCCCCGCTCCTGCCGCCGCGAACAAAAAGACAGTAATTTAGTGGAACGTTTCTAGCTGCCATGTCATCGAAACTATATACGCTGCGAAGTAATCCGGACGAAGAATAGACAAGATATTGGAAAAGATTTCCGCCGTTTTGATCGATTGGCAAACTTGTTCAATCTGTTTAGCGAAGCTCCGTTTTGCCAACCTAATTCCCAAAGAGAACGTGCTCTCAGCGAGATTAAAATTACATTCATAATGATAATAAAATTTTAATAACCCCCCCCCCCCTTTTACTTGCTCCCTTTGGTATACGAAACTTTTCAAATTATGTTTCTTGTTTACGACAACGCGATGCAACGATCCTTGGACTAAACTAATGTCTCCTCAAGCAATACATGTGACAAAGTATGCTCCTCGACTTGAGCGTGGCCAAACCCCGCGTTTATCACGGGGGAGGACCGTTTTCCGAACATGTAGTCGTATTTCAATAACCTTATCATCTGGTTTCCAATTTATTCTAATATCTGAGTCAAACATCGAGGCACGTTTGCTCGAAACTGTACATGCAGTATAGCCGTTGTGTGTACAGAATTTAAAAAACGATCTCGCCCTAGTCGCGCGGCCAAGATGTGCAATCTATTTCAAGGTTCCGCGCGCAAGCCAGAAAACCATAACGAGATCGGCAAAATTAACAAGAAACGTTTTCTATGTATTCAAAATGAAGGAAACGACATGTATATCATAGTTATAATCAAATATGGATAGAATTGCAGTTTCTTTTCAAAGTGAACGCGCGGAGAAAAAAAGTGTGCTGTCCATCGATCTATGGTCACATGGTGAATAACACGTCAGTTTCCTGTGCGACCCAGGATGGATGTATATTACGATTTTAATCCAACGCAGACATTAACGCGCGCTTGTGCTTTTTCTACTTCTTTCTGTCCAACGCAACAATAGGCACTCTGTTTTAATTTAATACGTGTCCGTGTGTAAACACGTTACACGTTACTTTAGTTGGGTATCCTTCCGTTTGCATAACTTACCCAAGAACACCTACACAGAGTACACTTACAGACAGTGCATTATGCTAAGAATGAGTGACTGTGAGCGAATGTGACGAAGCAATGCTATGCTAGGTGTTTTGTGGGTGATAAAATCTCCGCCTTCTTTTCGTGAATGGACCTTTTATATCTTCTCACATAAAAATGTGTCATCTAGTGGATGTAAAAGGAAATTATATTTCTTATTGCCTTGACCCTTCGCAATGGCTTCAGGTCTGCAGGCATCGTATTCACGGCTCTGTGATCATTCTCTTTTCATTTCCCACGAGAAAATAATTAGCTATACAAACTTTAATTGGGATTATTTCTCATACACGCAAACTATTAATATCCTTGCATCTTAATCGGGGAGTCTAATTGTAAAACAAGACGCGGGATCGTAATTAGAGCCACTTGATTGAATTCGGAAACGTCATCTGCCACAATATTATTCATGCAAACCATAAACTCAGTGAAATATGACGGCAGCTTGAAGGGCAAGCTTTAAAACCGGCTCTTCCACCACCGATTTGCAAGAACTCCTCTCAGGCTATTTTAGACATGGCACTTCCACCTTCAGTATAGTGAGCTCGCAACATTTTCATTACTGCTGCTCGGCTCGCCTCGGGGCTAACTGTTTACTACTACCACGCAGTGAAAGATATAACCATCAACTCGAACGCAGTAAATTGCTGTACATTTTCCAAACTATATACGGACTTTCCACGAGAACAAAACCATTTTCTCGTTAGCAGAGAGATGCGTATACGTATTGCTTATTAAATATTACTGGAAATTAATGGTAGACATAACTTCTGCTTTAATGAAAACATATTCACGTACATGTATTATTCACCACATCGTTTATAAATCATACTATGGTTGTACTATGTACAGTACTGTAATTGCACCAACTCCAATCAATGAATTGCGGAATAATATGTTATAAATATATGGGAAAAAATAGATCGTACAAAAAGATATCACTTGCGTGTCGTTGCGAATATGATCAATAGTGTCATGACGCTGAAAGTAAATGCGTTTCTTCTGCAACGTCATAAATAACACGAGTTTAGCTTCATTTGGCAAGGCGGAACGACGAAACACGATGCATATCCACCAAAAACATTGTCACGTCTCCCGAACAGAGTGAACAGCACTCGGTCAACGGTTGGTGCAGCCCCGCACTGTTCCCGCAAGTCCGACAAGAGAAACAGCAAAACTAGTTCGTGTATGTTCTATCAACAAGAATTAACTATACACCATGTAGAGCGAGCTCCTTGTCAGCAGGCGATGCGTCCCCATCGTTCGCGTCGAGATTTGCATAGAAACCCGGCATACACTTACAGCATCTACTTCATCCCTGGTAACGATGCTGCAGCTTGGATGCGATGCGTTGCGTTACGATACCGTCATTCACTTCCCAGGAAAAATCATCGGATGCCGGTTGTCCTACTCTGCGTCCAGGATGCGACACGTTGAGCCAATTATTTCAACGGATAATAATGTGTGACGGTGAAACTTTCATGCAGTTTTTCCTGTTATTACGTGTACGTGTATCCTGATGATTCCCACATGAATGGTGTGCTGTGTGCATCATTATAAGGGCTGTGCCGAGGGCTGCCTAAAAAGTTCACAAGGATGCAGGAAGAACTCAATTCAAGTACATGGAGATGAGATAGGAGCCTTTACACGTATACATGGAAATACGCACAGAAACGATCTCATAACAAAGGCTGGTTGTTATGAAAAGTTAAATTGGAATCCCTCCCTCTCTCGTGTGCCGCAAATACTTTAACGATAAAGTTAATTAGCAAATATCGTAAGTCGTAACACAATATTCTTTAATTGAGAGAGATCTCGAGTTGTAAGACAATATTTCCTCCTGTGTGTTTCCAGCTGCTTCACATCCAGAAGCACTCGTTTTTATTTTGTTCCAACTGAATAACTGTAATATAGATTTCAGAGTTGAAAACTACTCAAGTATAAAGGAAATGTTATTCCAAAGAGAGTGGAAGCTCAAGAGAGTATAATATTACACTGTCGGTGTATCCAATATAATATATTGTGAGCTACATAATATATTTTTGTGTAACACATAGTTGATGTTCACCGTTTACCAGGTTATTCAATATATACATAATACCACGACTGTGTCATTTGTTCCTGTGAGCGAGTTCGTGAAAAGCATGAGAAAAACTTCGATAACCGCTTATCAAGTCGATTGTTCAAGTTTAACTGGTTGAAAATTTCGTTTCGACTCTATTCACGATTCCTTACGCTGGTGGCAGCGGTGGGTGCACTCTCTAGATAGAAGGGTTTTACCTCCTGAAATCCTTTAATCTCAAAAGTATCTTAATCGAAAGCCATCATCTTGAGAGATGTGCAAAGTTGCGTGTGGAAATTGTAGGGAAGCCATCTACCCGTCCTAACAATAATATAAAGTTTTTCGGGCAAGAGTTTGTTATTTTCGAATGGAACCAAGATAAGTTCACATGAGGTCATGACAACAGAGCCGAGGCCCCATGCGAAACTACTTGAACGTGAAATAAGAAATCATGCATCTTAGCTTGAAGATTTCAACTTGTGCGCTTGGCAGTGCCGAGCTCTTTGCTAGGCGGAAGCGTGTTTTTCACGGACTTTGTTGTGACATATTGCAAGCACGCTGCAAGTAAAAGCATCCTGTGATGCTTCCGTCCGCTGAGCTCGTCAGCTTGGAGGAGATTACTTTGCAGCACGTTAGAAACTAGAAGTAAATACTTGTGAGAGTATACCTTCTCGCACTGCTCGCGGTTGGCCGCTCTGCAGTGCATAATCATTAACCAGCCAGACCCATCGTATCGTACATGTATTTCTTAGGTGTACGTAACTTTCAACTTTTAAGTGATCGTTTCCATTTCATTTTATTGATGTACGGTTATTAGATATCAGCAAAGTTAGCATATTATGATAGTTCCTTAACTCACTTTACAACTATCTGCGTAATTGACTGCGATCCATAGTAAGTTGCATAATAAATTATTCTATTCCAGTGCACATCTATTTGAACTTCAAAGAAAATCAACGTCCCGAAGCTCAATGTTTCGGAACCATAAATAGAAGAAAATGAACAATAATTTAATTATGTCGATCGCTTAGATATATCCTATGCAGGCCATCATCGTGTCGTATCAATATCTGTCTATGCAGAAGATTCTGCCTAATTTGGAATCCAGCCAGGGCCACCGTATTGAAGCTGGAATAAATTCGTCCGTCTGGGGTTTGTTTCACATGAGCCAACCCCTTTAAAGCCCCATCCGGCTGGGTGTGCTGCGGCTGCGACTGCCGTTGCCCCAGCAACTGCACATCCCTAGTTCTGTGCATAAAATGCGAACGCGCGGAGGCTTAATCCGATGTACGATGGAACACGGAGAAATGGCGCAATCCTCGTTAATTTGCCGACTTAAACGCGTTTACATGGAGCACTGCTCGGCCCGATAATCACCGTTTGAAAAGTTGTTAACGATGATCCGGCTATATGAAACAATTGGAATCATTTTGCTCGAGTTTCGGCTCAGCTTTTTAGCCGTCGTCATCCCGCTGCTGTTGCTGCAGCAGACTTTCCACCTCCGTGCAGCGCAGAAAATTTCCAACTTTCAGTTCTAGATAAAAAGTTAGCCGCTGTTTTGATCCACTTAGTGTGAAACTTGAGGTCAGCTTGGTGTTAAAAACCAACTCTGTGTTCGTGCATGAAACAACAAAATATAATGCAATTATAATCACTGTAAACTAAGTTAGTACGAACTTAAAGTTGATAAGTTTAAGTTATACAAGCTGCTAAAGCGTGGGCTGACGTGAGAGGGTGTATTTTCAGTTTTAGCAACATTGCTCTTAGATGTCCCTCAAACTGAGAACAAATATTAATAATAGCCTTGCTACTTGGAGCTAGAAGAAATATTTATACACCGAAATGTGTCTGCGAAGTTATTTATTGTTCGGGACTGACTTTTTTTTTGTTCAGAAACGCAAACTCTTTAGCTTCTGAAATGTCGTTATTTATTTTGGCTCATATTAAATTGAACCAGCCTCTTTTTAGATCGTCGTATAAAATAAAGTACAAAGTTATAGGCTAAGACCATATATAAAGCATAAAGTAAAGAAGAACCTTTGCGAGAGCTTGGATGGGGTGGAGAAGCAGCGCTCCATTAGCACCTGGTGTCTATAGCACGCGCCCTTATGGCAAAGTTAGGACGATAATACGTAGATTTACACTTATGTGCGGAATAATCTACTTATATAATATGCGGAGATGCCATGAATAATATAATCACTTGATATTGGTGCTTAATTAGCAATGATTCAATTAAGCTCGACCGCACTACATTCTATCGTTCGACCGATATGTGGTATCTCTGAAGTGTATTCACATTTCACTTGGTTATGGTGGTAAACCGAGAGTAGAATATGGGCTCCAGTTTCAAACGTGAACTAAGTGCATAACTTCAATCGCTCTCAATCCTCGGTTAATTCCATTTGAATATGGAAGATAAGTTTGTGTGAAATCTGGAGAAATGAATTGCACCTCTGTGAGTGAATTAATTTGAATTCATTATTTTAAGCACAAAATTTAGGTAGGCAGTGTAATTTTAAGTAAGTGGAATTAGGCTTCAGAGGGTCCGTTCCGTTGCCATCAAAGGAATTTTGACGAGTGGTGCGTATGTTTTTTTTAATGTAACATCACCCGCGTGCAGTAGTCGGGCCATGGACGTGTGCGTGTGCGTGTGCGTGTGTGTGTCACACAATACTTTGTGTCGCAGTTCACATCCGCCGAAACGGCTGGCAAGGGCACAGATAGGAAGATGCGCACAGTGCGCTGTGCGCGGCTCAGCCCGCAGATAATTCTGATTAAAGGGTGGAAGTGCAAACTTTCCGCGAGCAGACAGTAAACCCCATTCATTATGCTCGCTCCTCGACAGGCTCAATATTATAGAGCAGCATATTTATCTACGGCAAATACAAACTAATTCGTGAGCCAAAATTGTTATTGTTTGCCAACGGTAAATGGTTTCGAGGACCGGAACTCTATAATTTTCTATCAGTCTACCAGGAGGAAGTGCCTATTGTAATTATTACTTCTCCATATACCTCCGTGGAGTTTACTACTTGACAAGTCATCTCGTCTAGTTAACTTCATGGAAGTTTACTGCATAAACTTGTGTAAATGATGTTCTGGTTATGACATCATCACCGTTCATATTCGAGGATGTGTAAGAAGACTCCTTTTAGCCCGAGAGCGTTAACTTGGCACGTCTGCTGTTAGGAAAACTGATCATAATAAGTCTGCAAAAAAACGGTCCGATGGAGCACCTCCACTTAAGTGAGTGCATCCGGTGCCGTCCAAATCTCTGCTCTTGCGCATCCCAAACATCGGAACTTATTGTGCATGTCGAGCGGATTTAAATCGAATTCGTCTTTGCAATAATTACGGTAGAAAATTGCTTCGCGTGGTTTGATACAATATCCGAGAAGGGACTGCGCGCCGCTGAAGTTAAGCTCGTGATTGAAACGAAATCAATTTCGAACACTTTATCGAGTGTTCGTTGTATTCGAGATACGATTTACCCGCAGTCAAGCTTACAATAATTATTTAACTTTTATCCACTTGTTCAATTGACTTGGAAACGTGATCGAATCAGGAAAATAAATGTCCAGCCGGAGAATGGGACCAATCCAGACTTATTCCTCATTGGTTGACCTATCTTTCGTGGACAAACGTACCAGTGATCCCCGTTCTCATTTGTTAGAATCATGCAATATCGTCAGTCAAGCAAAATGTGCCGCCGCTGCTGCTGCCACCGCCGCCGCCGCCGCCGCCGCGAGACTGACTAATTCCAGCTGCAATCTCAAATGCCATGTAGCACATGGCCCTTGGGATGTTTGTCGATGATAATTCTGCAGCCAGCAAACTCCCTCTAAGATAATGTTAACATCGAAACAATCGCCAACTTGGTCTCTTGGCAAGCGATGGCAAATATAATAACTCTGGCTGCTGCATTAACTCCAATGCGATTGAACAATAATACTGGGCGGTGTGATCGTGGCATTTGCCCTGTGATTGTTAGGAACTATTTGAAAGACACCTGTGGGGCACGAAATGCCCGGCACTTAGCTATATCAGTAAAGCCTAATCGCGGCATCCGCGTTGCATTCCTCGCTGCCCGCAGCTATATCGAAGAAGTAGATGTTATGTTGTATATGACCACAGAACTTCGAACTAATAAACTGGAAGCGTAAACACATTCTGTGCAGCTAGGTCGGAACCATCTCGAATATCTCTTACTGACCTGCTTACTTCTTTTGTGCGTTCTAGAGTTTTGTAATTAAATTCGGAATATCTTTCAGAAAACCTATCCGGATTCAAAAAAAAAAAAAAAAA
>QKMV01001638.1:0-15363 GCA_003287335.1 Lednia tumana
TTTGGAAAAGTCCCATAAGATTAACATCAGGGAGTTTTATAATGGGAAATATTTTCTTTTGACAAAAGAGCAATGACTCTTGCGTTCTAGTTTTGAAATTTTACAAGAACATTGCAAATAAGTACAAAAATGTTGGATCCACTCTTTGAATTATAATTGAGCAGCAAGAGCGTGTAGAGCGAGCTGGATCTGTCTTGAGGCTGTCTGCAAGTAGGTGAACCTGACATTGCTATATCTGCCATGAAGGCGGCCTGGGATCTGGAAACTACTTGTTGTGTTATTGTAGATCAATCTTTTTTTGACAAACATCAAGCATTAAAGTATCCCTCGCGCCATGTAAACGTAAACTATATCGAGTTAGACAGGCCTCTACAAAAGCCACACACCGCTGTCAGATTGTTGCTACCGATAGAAGATTGATGTGATATAAAAACCGCACAGATTTTCGCAAAGAACTCTTCAATGGCAGTAGTTCACTTTACTTAATATCAAATATTTTTCTTTCAAAACCAACGAAAGATTGACAATAAAGGGGAGACGTAGTTCACATCGAAGTAGAGCCGTAAGAGCAGCAGCCAAAGCGAGGTTTTCGACGCTGTAACATAGTGCTCTCTTCAACTCAACTTCAATGAAATTTTCTAACATCCAGAGCTAATTTAAAGCTTGGTATTTGTCAAACAAGGGCTGATTTACAGCACAGTGAGTTTTTTGCAGGTCTCAGGCTGTTCATTGTCAGATATAACAACGTATAGTTGACCTATGTGCATATCGCCATAAGACAGATCCAGCTCGGCCCCCATTTCGCCTTTGTGCGCTTTTACTTCGAAGCCTTCGATATGTAAACAAATATATATATATTTTTTTTTTAGCAAACAAAGTTTTCATCTGATGAAGAAGGAAATTCTTGTGCTTCCAAAAGATTGTATTTCTGGAAAAGAAAATTAAACAAGTGGATCCATTTTTTTTGCTTATTTACCTTCTGCATTATTGAACGTAGGTGGTGTGACCGACTATATAAGGGAAGCTGCAGTTTGAAATGTGGAATCAATTTATTCAATTCAACCTGTCATAATTTGCATGACGAAAACGTGAATGAAAAGTGGTAAAAGTTTCAAAAAAAATGTTTATAAGCATAATATATGATTTTGCATAGGCGCTTGCTCTTGAACGCGTACATCACAGGGTTTCCTAGTTTATAATATAAAATATAGTGTTTGTAGAAAATAGGTGATAATAAGATATAGCTGTGCACAACCAAACATTAAAAAAAGCTAGCATTCTGGAAGTGCTTCGCTGCTTGAATTCTGCACCTAAGGCGTGCACCTTTTCTGAAGTATGGATAAAATGAAGTTGCGGTCAGTTACAGTCTTGGTCGTTCCGTGTGGACTTTATCTTTTCTCCAATTTTACATTTCTAGCCTTTGTATTGGTAGGTAAATTTGTGTTGTCATGTCTTTGCCTTATCTGCATGCTTTCTCGCTCTATTTCAACAGTAATTTTTTACTCGTTTCGTTTTCATCCAGTAGATATTTATTCATGCGTTTCATAGAAGTTAGTTAGACTAGCTAGTTTTGGTGTACTTACTCCGTGTTTTGGAAGCGTTAAATCGAATGCTTCGCTCGGGCCGAACGAACGTTGAATGATTCGAGCTAACTGGCTTATTTCGAGTGGACCCTTACGGCCTGCCAACTCGTGTTTGTCCGATTCCAATGCAAGTTGTTTTGCTTTTTCGTAGATGGACAGCCCCGTGAACACTTCGATGAACTACATCGGCTCTCAGAATAGCTCGTCTCTCTACTCCCAGGTGAGTTTGGCGAACATTTATATCGGAAACTTTAAATTGTATCATGAAACAGCAACAGCCACCTTCAGCTTATGCAGCTGTACTCAAGGCTGTTTAGAATTCACCCACAATCTAAAATTGACCACCCAACCAACCACAAAGAATTAATAGGTGGAATAGTCAAGTATCTTGTTCTTGTGACAGACTTGAAGCTCTACAGTACAATTGAAGGCAACAGATTTTTGTTCTTGTTGCTTGTGGCTGTACTCTTTTTAGATTAAGCAATGAATATGGTACTTGAGATTGAGCAATTAAGTGGGTACCTAAGTGAACTTCTTTACCGAAATTTTCATAATTTGATTTAATTGATTATATAATCGGTTTCTGACCCCTCCTCCCTCCAAATGAATCAATAATCAGTCTTAGTTTTTAATCAATGCTTCCCCTACTTCAAACAATGTGCGCTATCTTTGGTTATTCGGCTATACTGCGTAACTAAAGTTATGGAATTGCGCAGAGGAGAGTTTAAAATGTTTCAATAATTCCCCATACTAAAGAAAAATGATGCTTTCATGCCATTGGGCATCTAATAAATTATTATAATCAAGAAACATCTTCGGTTTGATATAGTAATGATTATAATATTTGTACGTTTATTGCATTTAAATTGCATTTTTTTAACATTGAAATATTGTTAGTTACGCAGTGCTGCAATCGTTTGTTCACGGCAGGCAGACGTAAAATGCAGAATTATCAGGGAACAGGAAGCTGCACACATAGTCTGACACCTCAAATGGTTTAAGAATTGATTCCAAAATAACGGTATAGATTGATTGATTGCTTAATTTATGAGTGAATCTAAACTGTAATAGATTTTTTAAGTGGGATCACCAAATGGCGCTCCAAATATCACAGCTGCTTTTGCTGAGTGGCACAGTTGCGCGACATTGAAGTCGAAAGTTTTAATTTAGCATCCAGCCAGCATTTATTTGCGTAGTATTGCAAGTGCTTTTTGAAGCGTTTCCATTGGTCATCTCACCATAATATTTTGCGACAACGTGCCAACGGGGTGTGTGATGCCAAATCCATTGCTAACTCTGTTTTGTAAAAAGTGTTAGTTACATGGTATTGCCGAATAACTGACATTATAACTGTCATTTTTTGTTAGAAGTTTTCAGCAGTTTAACCCAATTATTAACAGTTTTTTTAAAAACTGACATTATGATTTATATTTGTTGTGGATAGGAGTAGGAAAGAGTTGCAACTTAACAAAATAAGATAATTGTAAGCGCAGAGTAATAGAGATGATGACGTTTCAGCATCTGTCTTATTCAAACGTAAGGATGAGAGTGTGGCAAGAAGATGCATAACTTTTCGTAAGTGTGCAAAAAGTTGTGCAACTTTTCACCTCGCTCTCATCACTGCGTTTCAAGAAAGCAGATGCCGCAACATCACTGTCTCTAATTCTCTGCGCTTACAATTTTCTTCTTTTAGTTGATTGCACCTTCTACTCTAATCCTCAACAAATTATTCTAGCCTTTTGGCACTGTAAGTAAATTTGTTTTTATGTGTAGCCTAGAAATCAACAAAAACACCATAGTGTGGCCTTGTTCTGCAGGCGGTAAGCCAGGATGACTGCCTGTCGCTAGTCGGCAGCCAGGAGCTGTCCACCGACCCCGGCTACTACAGCCAGTCCCCGAGCTCACAGATGCCGTTCAGCCGGCCGAGCCTGAATCCCAGCGGGGGCAGCACGCAGCAGACCACGCCACAGACTCCCAACACGCCCACCAGTATTCCCGACATCATCCTCACCGGTAAGCTGCCTGCCTGCCTGCCTGCCTGCCTGCCTGCTGAACAAAACAAACACTTTTTATATTTTAAACCAAACTATGGGGTTTTTATAGTTTGTTTTTTTACTTTAAGGAATTTAATTTTGTTTCCTGGTTTTCTATCAAATTAAAGTACAGTGTGGTTTTGTTGGTTGATTGTGTTGGCAGATATTGTATGATCCTTGGAAGTCGAGAGCTGAAGCTGAGATGACCGAGTTATTTTTGTCAAGTGAGCTTTGAAAATTGCATTCAGTCAAAAAGTGCTCTGTGTTGACAAGGATCACAAATTTAAAGCCATTTACAAGGCTAGTTTTAACGTGAAGAATATTAATATCCCTTAAAAAAAAACTGCCTGTTTCACGTGTTTTTATGTTTTTAGGTTATTTGTAGCCTTTATCATAATCTACAGTAATTGCTTGGCATAAGCATGGCTGCTGTATTTCTAATGTCGATGGTTTTTAATGCAGACTTCTCGTCAAGCACGGGTGACGACCTGTCGCGGCAGGAGTTTGTCAAGGACCTGGGCTGTGCAATGTCGGGTTCATTCGACACCGACCTGTTCCCGTCAGACGAGTCACTTCGTGAAGGGCTGGACCCCATCGACTTTGACGGCCTGCAGATGCTGACCGACCCCGACATGAATGTCATCACGGACCCCTCGACCGAGGACAATTTCCGCCTGGACCGGTTGTAGTTGAAGTGTCGCCACTGCCACAGGGGACTGATAGGAAAAATACGTGTTCGGGAAAGTGGCAGGAAATCTGCCTCAGCGGAAAGGAAACATTTTCTGTCGAGTTTTCTCGAAACCTGTTCACATCCTGGTTCGATATTCTCTACAGGTCAACCCAGGTTTAACCCCCTCCTTGTGATCGCGGGTCGCGTTAGCACCAAAATTGAACCTATTGATTTCTCATCGCATTTTATGATGGGAGACGAATCAATTCCAGAGGCCATCTGATTATCTCTGGGTGCGAGAGGTCTTCTCGGTCGTCGGTCCCCTTTTCAACGTCCTTCTGTGGGAGGTACTTGTGCTTAAATTTAATTTAGGACAGGAACATCAATGAACTTGGCTCAAATGTAGTGGGTAGACGCTACGCTGTGCTGGCTGCCGTTAAAAGCTGGGAGTGGCTTTATCCTTGCGACCAAATCTAGGAATAGTGACTTATGATAGTGTGCCTGCCTCGTTCGCATCCAGTACTTGTGCGATCGCTGACACGGCTCGACGGCAATGAGACGCGTTGTCTGCAATTGCGATCGTTTCTTATACTTATTAGTTACTTATTATGGAGAAGAGTTGATACGGTGCCGATGGGTTATTAACACATGAATAGCAGTTCTTGTTATTTGAAAGAATGAACGTTGCCAAAAATGTAAAATAGTTGCAAATAGCTGCTAATCAAATGTTTATCCACGGCAAGATTTATATTTTATTTTTGTTATTTATATTTTGTTACGGACAGATGTTGACTTTTACCCCAGGTGGTCAATTTGTTTGCTGCATTTTATACTTCACAAGATTGATGATGCTTTGTCCATACTTGTTCACGTTTTAATTTCTACCGAAGTCTTTGTTGTTTTTGTTTTTTTAGAGAAAGGACTTGGCGGTATAGTGATTGAATTCACTCAAGTGTCTGCGGTGATGAGTTAAAATCACGGGATTTTAGTTTTTTTGTGAAATTAACGAAAAACACTCGCAGCATCAAAAGTTGGTGTCTTGGAGAGAGATAAGTCATTCACTCTTTCAATGAGTTGTGTCACACTCTTGTGTGAAGTACCTAGCAAGTACAATTAAGATTTTTTTCGGAGAACAACAACCTATTTTTCTTTCAATTCAACTTTACTTTCACAATTGGTTGATTCAACATTTTTTTAACGTTTTTGACTGAAGGACGAGAAAATTCTCAATTTCCTGTAAGATTTATCGATAGACAAAGACTATTTCATGAGGGGAACGCACAATTTGGACTTGTGGCAGGAAATACCACGTAATTCTGGGCAACACCTCCCGATGTAGCATTCCTATTTTCTGCTGGCAGAGTGTGATTGTCGCTAGATCGGGAAAGCACCTTCCATCGTTTCATTGTTCCAAGTCAATGGTTTAAACTTGAAACCATGAACAGATGGCCAGTTCTTGAAAACTGATTGGTTTCAAGCCAGCAAACTCCCTTTGAATGTCTGGCTCTAATCAGCAAATCACACTCCCAAGTCCCTGAGACCTGTCTGGCCCGAGCTAAAAAAACGTGCAATTATCACACACAAACATTATACTAATAGTCACACTATTTAATAAAACATTTTTTATGTAATGTATCCAACTGAACGCACAAAATTTTTACTACCTACATAATTTATTACTGTTATAAAATTGAGTACTCGCTATATTCGATTTTAATTATAAAACAAGGCAAATGATTCGTGCGGTGATGCATTTCGTTTCTAGCTACTATGTAAGGGTTCAAATACTACACACAAATGCTAACGTAATTTGTCATTATTGCAGATATATAGTAAATAGCCGCCGATATTCAGTGTTCTTCTTTTATATACAAATTACATCTGTTAAAAAATCTAAAAATTTGGAAATGCAAACAACGTGGAATTGATTGTCTATCCATTTTTGCATGAAACTACATCACATTATTTTTCATTGTTCGCTCTCTCTATCTCAACTTTTGGCATTCAGTCGAATGTGTGTTATATAATTGCTTCCGATTGCCGATCTCACTTGAAAATAACAACTTTTAACATTGTAGATAACCAAATCTCCTGGCCGATTCTTTGAAGGCTTTGCTCTGCGATGGCTTCCTTTGCTTTGTCAGCCATCTCAACGCAAAGCCGGTGAGGAGGCCAGGCCCATAGACCTTCTTTACATATTCATTCCTGATGTGGCGAAAGAAATTGCATCCGACGTGGCATCGATAGATGTAACTTTTATGAATGGATCAGTGGAACTGTGTTAGCATGAGAAATTGTTACTCTAGCTGTTGTTATCAAGGTGAAAAAAGACACCCTATCTTATTGTAAATAATAATAAGTTTTACAGATATTTAGTTGTACCATTTTTACAGAACTTAAAGAATATTATGAAGCATAGATTTATAATATTTGACATACTATATTGTATAATGTATCAGCATGTTTTAATGATACCATTGTATTGTTGTTGTTTTAGTATTTTATGTGAAACTAAAATGTCGACTTTTTACGGGCTTGTGCAACTCCAGACTTGCTAGTTTGTTTCGCTCAGCCTGCACAAGATCCTGCTCCCACAATGGGTGCCGGATCCAAAAAACCACATGGCATTTCACAAAGTGTTTTATTACGCTTTCTTTTCTCTTACAATGTGAGGCAGTACAAAGAGTTTTTTTTTTTTAATAATATATACAAGTCAAAATAAAAAGAGCAAGTTTCCTTGTGTATCCGACAATCCTTCCACCATTTTGCCCGGTCACTCAGTTCTCTTTCGCATGTGCACGCATCATTCAAGTCATACGGCGGAGATCAACGACGTCACAGGCCTTAAGAGAAAATCAGAAGATGACGAAAATCCATTGTATCTGGAGCAATTGTGGTGTACAAACTATTTTTAATCTGTGCCAAACAAATACAGGTGCACATGCTTTTTGTGAACGTGGTGGGTTTGATGGCAATTAAGCATTTTACCCCATTCAGCACTGAGCCTTGCTCTGCAGGCTCTCCACATACCCATCACTTTTTTGTAAGAATTTCCGCACAACAGTTTGAGAGTACAGATAACTTGTGAGTAGTGCAGCAGGCAATTTTCCGATTTGGTATACATATGTAAGGAGAAAAGATTTGGAACAAGTTACTCAATACTCGAGAACCATGCATTTAGCAATACTGTCCTTGGGTGCTGTAATGAGCCCTTTGGGTACCAACCACCACCACTAACGTCAACTACCGAGTCACCTTGACATCCAGCTTGAGCACAGGTCGGTCTCCGTGCCAAGATTGCGGGTAGACTCGTATGGCAGATGCGATCAGTGGTGGATGAAATGGCACTCTGCTGGCCTTGAAGCAGCCTGTGGAAAACGTGTCGGCTTGGCTGCAGCTAAAAGTCTGCAAGAGATATGCAATGAAGTTACAGATGTAGCATCCTACGAACAGCGGCAACTACTTCCCTCACCTTGTCAGTCTCGCTGTTGTTCTCTCGCACAAAGCTCCACTCATTGTCCAGGCTGGGATTCTTGAATGACACTTGAAACTGGGTGATTGTGCCACGTGTCTCGCAAATTTCCCCGCCCATCAGCTTCAGTGCTTGGATTGCCTTATTGCTTCCTTGGAATGAAACCTCCAAGTAATACTTGTTATTCTTCTTAATTTGTATTGGAATGTTGGGAAAGGGATAACCAGCTTGTGAAAACCTGAAACCACCAGGTGCCAAAAGGTTGATCTTCTATTGGGTATCAAATTTGAAGTAGCAAGGAAACCAGTGGCTTGTTATTGTCTTGCCTTGCGTCAGAAGGACGGCCCCCTGAATTTGAGCGAAACATGCATGGTTGGAGTAGCTCCTCTTGATCCAGCCACACTGCCTCCGATGCGCAAGGATTGCTCTCATTATTTTGCACCTGGACTGGAAAAGTGCCGTTAAGGGTTCGTTCCCAAATTGTGCTGCTATTTATTTCCGGTATTTGACACTTGCTCACCAGTAGGACACTCATTCTGCTGCTTCTTCAGCAGACATCCCTTTATCTTCATATGCAGCAGAGGATGGGTCCCAGTAGTTTGCATTGGACACAGCATCAAGTCACGGGCGATCACGGGCTTTTCGAGTACCTCACTTGTTGGGCCTCGTTTGGTGACATCCACATGAAATACCTACAATGATTAATACCTGGGAATCTGGCTAATTTGCACAAGAAATTTGTTTCTAGAGACAACTATGATGTGGGCAGCAATGCATTTATAATGGGATTTATTATACCACGAGACTTGACAACTGTGGAACGAGAGTCTATTGGATTGAATAGTCATTTATGTTCTTATCTTATCAGCGTTTGGACCCATTTACGTAAATTAATTTCTGAATCCTTTCCTACTTTTGGAGTTCCTGAGCAGCCTTCTTGAAAAGTGGCCCACTGCTCTGTTTTTGGATCCCGATAGAGTACAATGTATTGTACTATGTGGCCATCACTCTTTCCGCTGTTCCCACCGCAAATGCTCCAGCCATCTACGCTAGCAATTCCAAGCCGAGAAGCAAACTGGATCTGTTTTTTCCGGAACATACAGAAATATAAAGCAAAACACCACGTAGCCACCTTCATCAATCACATGTCTCACAATTTAGTGCCAAACCCAAACCTGCAGGCAGTTGTACTCATTTGTAGCAGTGTTTCTTTCAATGAACAAGTCCCCGTCCAGCCAGCGAGTTGTGGAGCAAGGTGGGTCGGATGTTTTGATCAATGAATCTTGAGCTATCCAGCTGCCAGGCACCTCAGGGCAAAAATAGCCACCCGGTAGCAAATTGGCTGCAAGTGTAATTCTTGTCATAACTTCCCATATTTCCTCGTTATCAACTTATCAGTATTTAAAATAATAATAATACCAGGGTTTGTTTCTGTGGAACATCTTTTTGCTTTTCGATGGAGTAACTCATTATCTTTGTGAGTTGCAAAATCTTTTGTCTTATGAACAATGTTAACTTGGTGGTCGTTGCTAATATATTCATCCACTTTGGGAAAGGGATTGGGATAGTTACGAGATGATTTTATTGTATGATTAAATAACTTTGCTGATACTTGCTCGTGTTTTAAGTTAATTAAAAGTGTCATGAAAAAGACATATAAACTAAATTGGCTATAAAACATTTTTAATTCTCGTACTTGTTGTTTTCTAAAATGCTAGTAGGACAGTTGACTATAGCCAAAGCAAGGTGGAGCTAAATGGCTGAGACTTGACTTTTGAAAGACTTAAAACAAATACCTTACTGACTGACTGGTATTTGCTTAAAAGTTGTATGCCCACTGTTCTTACATTTCAAGTACTACATACACATTCCTTTTCTTCGTCTTCACGATCTCGATATCGTTACTCTGTATCTCTACATTCATAACTAATCCTATTCCTTATTAGAATGTGTGCATCCCTAGTTCGTAATTTATTCGTTTTCAAGTTTTCCCGCGCACAACCAGCAGCTGGCAGAGTACGGTTTGATTGGTTTGAGCTTTGGTTTGAGCGCACAGTACACGGCCACAAAACCCATTTGAAGAAAATATATAACTGACTCTTTGCTCTTCACTTTTGTATTTAGCTAGCGCTATTCAGCGTGTAACATTATTAGTTTTGGTTCAATAAAAAATTTCGCTTATCAATTAATAGTAATTCCTGCAAAATAATTTTGAACCACTATAAACATTCGTTATAATTTGGAAACATGACTCCGTAACAAGGTTAAGGGCTACGTATGTCAAATGCACGTGGAGTGGAAGATGGTGGAAGTGATGGAGCGCCGTTGTAATATGTTGGCTCTTCCCAATGAAATACTTTTGCATATTTTCCAATTCTTAGGCCCTGGAGACATTTTATCAGTCATCAAATCATGTGTCAGGTTCAATGAAGTTTTTTGCGAGAAGCGCCTTGTGAGGTGAGCAGCCAATTACGTGCAAAATACTACCAAAAAATACTTTATTTATGACCTCATGACTCTTTTTCTATACTGAAATACTGAAAGTTATTCTCTATGCCAAAACGAGAATAGTTCTGCATTCGGTAAGTGATGAGCATTTCTGGAGTGCTTCTTCCGAGAATAGCTTACTTTGTTCTGAAAAGAGGCCTGTTCTTGCTTTCCTGTGGGAAAAAAGTAATGCAATATACCTACCTGTAGAATATACCTAATCTCACTTAGGGCCGGTTTTTCAGTGGCCCGTTAAAAACCTGACGGTCCGTTAACTTGTTTTTACCATGGCAACAGCTAATCAGATGTCTTCATTCTTAACCTAACGGACCGTTAATATTTAACGTACCACTGATAAACTGACCCTTAATTAAGTTTTATTTACCCAGTTAAGTTTATAAGCATACTTCATACATGGGTATACTCTAGGAATAATGAATTGGCCAAAAAAAGAGATTGACCAAATATGCTCGATTGAAACCAGTTCTGTCTATCTTTCTCCCACCCACCAAATAGACAACATTCAAAAAGGCTTAGTCCAGAGTCAATAAGGACTTTTTAAAATGTAGCCCCATAAGACAAGCATTACATACACGATTTTAATTGTCTTTGGAATAACTTTTTGAATGTGATCTATTATGTTTCCCTGCGTGTACTCACATACCACTACAACATGCTACATTAATAATACTTCTTTTAGGAATGTTGACTTCAAAATAAATTATAGTTTTGAGGTCAAGGAATTGAAATATTTCCTAACGCCTAAACTGCGCTGCAAAAATATCCGAAGCCTAGACTTAACAAGCTGTTACTGGCTTCCAGCGCCAGACATTGTAAGCTCTGTGCTTAAGCTTAAAGAACTGCAACAACTGTATGTGGCAGACACAAAATTCACATTCAGTCACCTTAATAAAATATCTCCAATACTTCCAAATGTAAGTTGAAGCTTAGTACTTACCTTGGGGTTTAGCCTGGGGGTTATTCCATGTCAAATCAACAGATGTTTTGGAAAAATTGCTTGTTCCTTCCAAACTTTCATGAAAATTGGTGGGATTTTAGCTCCAGCAGAACTAAAGACCATGCATGTGGAAGATGGGGAAGGGTTATAATTTTGAGTAGACCCGTCATGTGGTTATCGCTTATAGTTTTGGCCCTAATAAAGCTACAGACATAAAACGAAAATGGAATCCAAGATTTTCCATAGAAAACAAAAATAAACAAAAGAGAAGAAAATATTTTCCTAAGAAGATAACTAAGATAAAACTCCCCACCTGTTGTAAGTTACCTTCTTAACTTTCAAGTTTTTTCTTACATCTAAATAAAGCACGGTATTGTTCTTGAATGGTTTTCGAGCTTATCTACTCAGTTGTGTGTGGGATACTAGTATAATCTCCCCACCCAATTTTGAATAGGCTTTAAAACGCGTTTTTTGAAGCCAATGGTAAACACCGACGTTTCCTCAAAGTCATAACGAGCTGCAAGTTTCAGAAGATGCACAGAAAACCTCCACACACACTCTGACGCAAATTTAACCCCTTCTAATTCATGCGTCGTTAGTTTTCACCCCCTAACTAGAAGTGAAAATTGAAGAAATCTAGGTTTTTGGGGAAATTTAAAAGCGATTTAATTTGATTTTGTAACAAAATCTTCAAACCTGAATTTATGCCTCGTCATATATAAAAAGCTGTACATTTTGAATAAAGGATGAGCAAAGCATTCTGTTTGAAAGTTGCTTGCAAAAATTAGAAATAACAGTGCATAATAATAATAGACTTAATCAATTTCTTTAGACTCAATATGTCTTCTTCTTAATCATAGCACAAACAAATTTGTTTGTTAGAAGTTCTTAGCAGTGTTACCCAGTTAAATAACAGTTTTTTTGAATAATATACTTTATTCAGGGAATGCAGTACACTGTGTTATAGGATGTGTCAATTATTAAGAGCATTAACTTAGTACAAAGTTCATAAATTCACTTGTAGAATAAAACCAGTTTAGTAAGAGTAATTCTTTCAACTTCAGTTTGAACATTAAAAAAAAACACTTTTAATCCTGTCTGGCTAGAGGTTAAAGAAAACTGCCCCTGTATATGCCAGCCTTTTTTAAAATAATGCGAAGTTGTGCCTATTCAATTGTCTTTCTGACGTTGCGTACCATGGCTATGGGATGAAGCGTTTGTTACTTTTGGCTGCGACTAGAATGATTACTTTGAATATGTAAAAGCAAGGCACTGTTTAAATTCTTAGATTCTTGAATAACTGCGGGCAAGACAGCCTTCTCCCTATGCCTACCATACCTCGAACGGCTCGTTTCTGTTGGATTAGCAGCCTTTTATTTGAGTCAGCCCAAAAGCAGATGACATAGCCGAGTGAGATTGGAACAGCAAGTAATTGGCTAACTTCATGACTTCGTGTGCTGTCTTCTCTCTTGGCCTTCGAAGAAGGTATCTTGTTGATGTCAGTTTTTTGACGACCTCTTTAACATGACCTCGCCAGTCTAACATGTTTGTTATCACAACTCTGAGGAACTTGACTTCTGCCCCGTGTTCCATAGTTGCTCCTTGCAGATGTATGAGTGGCCTAGTGTCGATGGTCAATTATATGCATCGTTTTAAATTGAGAGATTACAATATAATTCTTCCTGAAAGTGTTGAATATATTTACTTAATTTTACTATTTTGAGCCAGGGGTGTCCACTGTACAGATTTTAATTTTATTTGTAAGCCCTGCACACCCTTGCCCGAGTAAAAAGTAAGCAGCACCAAGTTAAGAGGTGCAATAAACATTGAGCAAGTTGACTTATATTTTATCCAATCAATAGGCAACATTCAAAAAGGCTTAATCCAGAGTCAATTTAAAGACTTTTTAAAATGTAACCCCATGTAACCCCAATGTAACACGTGTGATTTTAATCGTCTCTAAAAATACATTTTTAATGTGGTCTATTTAAAAGTTTTTATGGCAAATAAACTTGGGGGAGTCAAATTAGAACCCTTTCCCCTCTTAAGCCCCCCGAATCTTGGTACCCGCTTGACCCAGTGGTACATAAAATGTGCATGATCTTAGTTTTGTTAGGGCTACAATCCTACCAAGTTTCATCGAATTCTGAGAAATGGAGGTTTTTGGACTGGCTGATTTGACATCGAATTTCATAGTCCAATTGACATGACAGATTTATGTTTCATCTCCTCATGGCGTATTAGTCCAAGTTAATCCTGACTTAATAATGGATGGCAATCTAGCAATGATAACAGACATAAAAACTTAGCATAGATTTGTATTAATAAATAATAGTTGGTGAAATCTACTCGTAGACTTGCCAACAAAAGTTTCAAAATAATTAAGTGTTTGTATGAAAAGCTACAGTTTTTCATTTGAAAACCTGTCTTCATTTGAGTTGTAGAGAGGAATGGAGTAGGCAGGTAGATGAACGTATTAAAATCCCTGTATATATTTATTTTCAGCTGAGACGGCTGTCACTCTCTGGCGATGCCAAGTCACTGAGCGAGAAGCCAACTATTGCTTCCAGCTTGTCATCACTCGAGTCTTTGCATGTGTGCCTTCGTGTGGTGACACCCAGCGAGAGAGCATCTACAACGACAAGTTCGCTTGTACGTTTATCTCATTGGCTGCCACATTTCTCTGGTCTTCAAGAGTTGCAGGTAGGCAAAGCAAAGGTCTGCAGGATTTTTTTTATGTTCCGTTACTTGTTTCTGTAGCAGGGTAGATGAGTTGTTTGCTAGATATAATGGTAAGTTGAAGATTTTAGAACACCTAGACACAGACATAATTGCCACTCCCAAGAGAACCATTTTTTTAAAATGGAATGTCTCAACAAAGCCATGCATTTATCAATTTGAAAAAATCTTCCTGATTCTTAACATGGCAGAAGTGGGAAGACCTAATAAATGCAATTGATGCAGAGAGTGGCAGGGATACACACTCCAACCCGTACTGCCTGCTAACTTTTTTGAGCATAACAATGCCTTGATTATAATTATGCCGCTCTTTTAAATTTTCCTCCCAGAGATGTGTTGACAAAGCTGTATGGAACTGGGTAGAAAAAATTCTCAAGCTATTCTTGATTTTTCTGTAACACGCATTAATGCAATGATTTCTTTCAGGTTGATGGTCGATGCAACTGCACTGACAGAAGTTGGCTAATTCGCTCGCCATCGCTGCCTCTCCTCCGCTCATTTTCGTTCAATGTGCAATGTCACATTCAAATGGCCAACCAGTTTAGGCACAAGATTCTAGATCAAGTCCCTGCTACCACCAAGTGGCACCACTTGTGGTACGGCGAAGCTCTGGATACAAACACGCCGTGGACATTTTATCCATCTCATAGTTGGAACCATTTATACGGTACTTTAAAAATTTTTCATCGTTCTACACCCGGGATGGTGAAACCACTAGAAAAAAAAAACTTCCCGTGCAACCATGCACAGCAAACATGACGTGAAAATACTTGGGTTCTCGAACAATATTTGGCCTCAAAAAACCCAGAAGCTAGTGCTAAGATTAGGAGATAGATATGAGTCCAAAGAATTTAATATTTGGCATATTTTTTGTGTAATAAGTAGTCAAACAGTTATATTAAAAACGGGCTGATCAACGTGGAAAAAAAACAGTAGGTAGTACTAGAAACAAATATTTGTACCATGAATCTGGCAGTGCACTTTTGCTAGTGGAAGCAATTAGAATTGGAAATATTCTGGTAGGTAACAAAAATCATAGAATGCTTATCGGCCACCTTATCACTTTTAACATCAGTGGTTTCGCATTAAGATACCTGCTGCATCTGGATAGTTACACAGTCAACTTTTGTGCGGGTTTACTTCATGTTCACCAAAATACTTTTTGTGTAACACTACCACCTATTTGCTATTGCTACCAATTTTTACCACTTATTTGTGACGGAATATTGCTGCTTTAAATTGATAACTAAATTACAGAATGGAAGAGCTAGACCATATCATTCAGTTCAAATACAAATCAGGTTTGTTTGTTTCACCTGCAACAAGCTACAGCAGTAATGCAAAATGTTATTAAATTTTTGAGACTCATATCTCCTGACTAATTTCAGCACTATAGTTTTAAAAAAAACTGTTAATAACTG
>QKMV01001639.1:0-15360 GCA_003287335.1 Lednia tumana
CTTTGGTCCACCGCAATGTTACTTAACTTCGGTGATCTCACGAGAACCGGTGTATCCAACATGCCAAACCGTTCGGTCAAAATCCTTCTCCCATTTTTTTTACCTCAAAATTTAGGGTGGAAAATATGGTATAAATCTTGTAATTTAGCTATAAATTTCTTCAGAGACATGTCTACTTCTTAAGCTTAGCACTAATTTTCATCAAAAGTGTTTACTAAACTGGGTTAAACTGCTAAGAAGTCTTACTTAGCTGCCGAGAAGTGACCCGGATGATACCCACGGTACAGTTTGCGAAACGTTGGGAAATTATAACAGGTCTTCTTAGAAGCTAAACCCAGTTTAGTAAACAATTTTCTTGTAAAAGCTGACCTGTTGTGTCCAGTGATGTAACCGGGCCGCTGTGCGTCAGCCAGCTCCGGGTCCTGCGGCAGAAACTCAGAGAGGCTGGGCGGGGCGCGGGGCGGTCGACACACGAGCACGTTCGACGCGACCGTGCGACGGACCGGGCCGTTACGCGAGAACGCCAGGCCCGGCGGCTGGGCGGCCAAATCGTGCGGGGAGCCGGCGTAGCTGCCGTCGTACAGTTCGTTGATGCATACGTCGATGCGCGCGCCCAGAGCGATCGGCTGGAAACAATGGCGAATCTAGAACGTCAGCGTTTGTCTGGATGAAATTTAGAAACACACCGAGCTCTGACAGAGAGAAAATAGGAAATCACGGCTAGAGCGAAGAGGAACATTTTGGCACTGCGAGATCAAAGGAGCCGAATGTATTTTTTATTTGGGGTAAAACACTCTCGCCACTCTACTTGCCTCCCGCTACACCCAAACTAGTTACCGCACGAGCTGCCGCATTCTAATATGAACGCATTAATCGTCGCATTGCTGAGCCTTTGAACTCATCATTTCTGTTCTTTGTGGCAATTTAGAAAAATATTACATAAATATAAAATAAAAATAACATGTGGTTGTTAGGGACTAGCCAGTGGGCATGCAGGTGATTTTGCACCAAATTTAAAGGATTCTCTGTGGTAAAAGTTGACAGATTTCTTTGGACTAAACAAAGAGAAGAGACGAAATTTGCAAAATGGTCTTTTTGTTACTGTTCTCAGACGATGACAATTTTGGGACAACGCTCTTCTTAAAGCCCGTTTCACAAATTTCCTTAACTCTTGATATAGGAGCTATTCCTAGGATTAAATTACAATCACTGTAGCAACAGCCAATCACCTGCAGGGAATTAATATTTTCATTAAAACTCACATTTCAGTGCTCGAATTGGGACAGTATTAGATGGTATGGCATACTGGCACTTCTCCAGATTTTACATGCCATGATTTCGCCTCTTATCGTCCAAATGTGTCAAATCTTTATGTCGTTCTCATATTACGTTATTCATTGATTTCATTTATTATCTTATTCATGATCTTGAATCTTAAATTGTTTTAGGTCGACGTCGGCTATTCAGGCGTTCCCAAAAACGTACGTTTAAGAGTAGTCAGTACTACTAGGACTAGGAGGATAATGTATTATTCTTCCCGATCATGGTCGACACTCAACCATTTTCGTGTCTATTTGCTATTTGTTTTAATACCGGCTGTTGTCAAAATTAATGCAACATGAATCCAAAAATCAGATACGTAAACAAAAAAAACAAAAGTGCAAAACTTGTGATTTGAAGTGTAAAAAATCTTGGTCTACATATCCACAGTCAAGTGGTAAACACGCTCCATACCGCAACCTATTTTTGTCTAAATCGAGCACTGGTTTTATCCCATCCCTAGAACTCACCACGTATGTGAAAGAGAATCTCGCGTGGCAGAGTGTCAAATGCTTGAGCAGAGAGTAGAGTTCGAGACAGTCTAGGGAGCACCACGGGCAGTTGAGATCTTCGCATGCTTCCGTCTGTTGCCGAGAGTTGTTGTTGTAGAGGAACTGGTAGATGACCTGTAGACGCTGCTCTTTCTGAACGAGCTCGCCCTGGAAATCTGCGAGTGCCACATTCGCAAACAAATAATTACTCGCTGGGCTTTGTACGTTGTGACAAATTGAGGTTATACAGCAATGTTGGATGCAAGATTTGAGAGAACAGCACACAGAAACTTAGCTTTATTAAATTCTTAAGACTCATGTCTTCTGCCTAATTTCAGCACTAGTTTTCATGGAGAGTGCTGTGGTTTTAGCTTCAGTACGTATAGGTAGGTACTCGAAGATTAAGAACTTGAAATTTTAAACTTATCGATAACCTATAAAGTGCACTAAAGTTATGCTTCATACCTACCAATTGTTTTCAAGTTTATTGAATATACGACACAAATTTTGTTGTTGGTTAGGTAGGAGCTTTAAGAGTCAGTTATAATTTTTTGTTAAGTTCGAAGGCAAGCTACAGAAATAAACCTGAATCTCGCATATCACCAAATATTTTCGTTTTAGATTTAAAGTAGAGATGTCAGCATGTAATCATGACCCATGTAATTCGGTATCCACGAATAAACGTACCGTTGAAGAATGGGTTGTTCTCCTTATTCTGGTCTCGCTGCTGATGTAGTAAGGGCCAGTCGACCATGGGCTTGCAAGGGTCGGTGGACCACGCAATTCGGAACTTGAGCGAGGGGCCTGCGTTGAATGTCTCCAGCGCCCCCGCATCCTGAAATTATTAGAGAAAATGGTTCTTATTTATTCATTGTCAGTCTAGAATCTGAATTACAATGAAATCTTACTAGGATGCCAAAAACTCTAGTGTGTTATACTTATAATAAAGGTTCAAAGGCTTCACTAATCAGCATTGTTTTAATTGAGCATTATAATTTAAATCAGGGGGGATAACCTTTGGTGCCTCGCTACCAAAATGTGATATGTAGGCAACATGTTCCATATTGCAACTTGTATTGTCATATAGGTATATGGTAAAATGACTGCAGAAACTGCAAATTACTTGCACATGTGCGACTGTGAGTGGGACTGTGACTGTGAGTGAGTGGGACGCCCTAATTCTTGGAATATCCGCACACAACTACTCCCTCATGTGATCAAAAAACTTCTAGTGTGTTATAAACAAAATTCGGCAAACACAATTTTTTTTTTAAGAAATGTCCATTGCTCTGCATGCCTAGGGTTGCCCACCCCTTATCTGAATCAACCAAATGAGATTTGTCAAGTGAGTCAGCACGATTTCTACCTGCTTGTCTCCCACGGCCTCCCACGATGAGTGTTTCTTTGGACTGCTTTTCATGCCGGGCTGCGTCTCATGAAGGATCAAGTCGTAGTCTCCGTCGGTCAGCAGCGACCGGCTGTGTTTGTCGTAAATCGTCAGCTCCGAGGAGAACAGTTTGCCGCTCTTTCGACGCTTTGCTGGCGGCTCTATTCAGCCAAACCACAATAATTTATTCGATTAGCGACATACTTGAAAACTAGCAGGTAAGCGGAGATATGGCCCGAGCCATCTAGTCATTCTGCTAGAAGCCTTGTGCATTAGCTTCTAACAAAATATAATCTAGTCGTTGGACTTGTACCATCTTTGCACAAGGCAATTCAAAGGTTGTTGTTCATTGCCAAGACGTAATATCACTTTAGGAAAATACCTAAGCTATTTACCTACATTCTAACCCTGTACGGGCATGTAAGACACAGGTCTCCAGACTTTTAATTGTCAAGCAGCATTTTTTCAACCTTCAGCACACTTAAATCAAAAGATTAAGAAATTCGGTTCTAACCGGCACACTGCGTGGACTGTGTGGTAAGTACACCTGTACTTCCAGCGCAGGAGGCTTTTAGCACCAGCACGTAGCTCTTGACTTGATGGCCACTGGTGATGAAGTTCTCAGTGGGGATCGAAACGGTAGTCACTTTAGCAGGAGGCCGGTCGCAGCTTGGGTTCAACGCAACCTCACTGTTACCCATTGAAACCTAGACAAAAAGTAAGTGCAATGAAGCTTGTATACTATGGTTAGATAAAATAACCATGAAAATACATACAAGAGATAGGTTGACAGATTACCTGCATCATTGGACTTGCAACATCTTTTCTCTTTTTGTGACAAACTTTCATCAGTAGAGTCTCCACTCTTACTGTAGGATCCAAGCATTCACCACCTCCTACAGAGAAACCTACTTTAATCCCGCAGCACATCTTAACTGGCTGGCACAGCAAACAATCAGTTTGTTTGACACAACTCCGTTTCAATACGCACCTTCCTTTTGGTTGAGATAAAACCCGAAGAAGGTCAGCGTCATGTAGCCACCTGGACATTCGGGCATCGCTTTTTGTTTTTTCGTGACCTTTTCAAGCATTTTTGTTACGTCAAAATCTTTCCTCCCCTTATGACTTCTGCTCATCCGCTGTTTCATGTATGAAAGTGTTCGATTGAGGAAGATCGGCTGAAGATTGGAATTTGATTGGTCAGTCATATTGTATCAAATACTGTTTAAAGTACCAATGGAATGGAACATAAAAAACGTACCGAGAGCATGTTGCGAGTTCTCATAAAGCGATAGATTTGGGTCGGCTCTGTAAAAATCAACATAATTGGTACCTAGGGTTAGGAGGCTGGGCTTGGAGATAGGTCACATCAGGCGACGAGATCAACGATAAAACTTACTCTCGAAAGCCTGCAGGAATAGCTCGTGGTTTGCTTGATGGATGAGCATTTGGTCCATTCTTGGCACTTTTGAGCCATCCGAGTCCTTATCCCTCTTCTTGGGGGGCATTCTGTGAAGCAAATTAACAACAAACTGTAAGCGTACTTGGTCCGCCCGTCAAACGATAAAACTGGAAAACCGTCCTTGAGTTGACAGTTGTCGACGCTGACGTCAGACCCGCGTATTTCCAGTTTGAATATTTCATGACGGATTTCAGGATTATGGGCTTGATTAAAAGACTTCATTAGCGCTTGTAGAGAATTATCAGATATTAAAACGGAAGGTTATTAAGTCCAATAGTTTAGAACCTCATATTATTGAAAACGGTTCAAATTTTCCTGAATACATTGTGGACGCAGCTGCTGCCAGAGTGGATGGAATGGATCAGGACTATAAGCAGCTGGCTAGTAACCGAATAGAACAATCTTTGGAGTAATCCATCCCAGTTTTCTATCAACGTAATCAAGACATAACGAGGCACCACGTCAACGCACCGCAATCGTAAAATTCAATGGTATGAAGTTTTCCATGACCCAGTAATTCATTCTTATTTTTTTTAGAGCAAACCGTGATCTACAATCTTTTAAAAACAACGCAACATTGTCAATTGATTTTATTAAAAATTCCAGCAATTATCATTCGACGCACATGGTAAGTTTGGCCATAATACGTGAAACACCGAAAACACACCAATTTTTATTTTCAAAACGGTGATACATATCCGTCTACATTTTTTGCAAGATAGTAGTCTGTAATACAGAGAACATTCACTTGAAATTTCGTTCAAAGCGCGTGGTAAGTTTGGCTGTAGAAGCTCATTCTATGGTCGAAAAATTAACCCTTCCTATACAAGGTATTCATGGACAAATAGTGTTAAAACTAGTAATCGGTGGGATCTTGATTGGTTGTTGCCCGGTGATTAAAATTTAATCAGACGATTTTAACTTTTTCCCGGACATCTTAAGACTAGCTCGAAACTTACTTGTGACTTGATTAATTATGACCACCAAACGCCGGGCCCGTTTCTATCAATTTCATCCATCTACCTATACCATTTGACCGTAGATATAAAAATCTAGTCCATATTAACTCATTTCTGCGGGATTTTATACCTAACAGACCTTACCGACTCAAATTACTGGCGTGGTTACTGGTTAGATTATTTGCACTCATCATTTTTGACGAGTGGGCACTAACAACGTATATCATAATAGATGCAAGTGCGTTTCATCCGTTTTTTGTGGAATCTTTTATGGTGAATCTTACCACGCGCATCGAATGATAATTGCTGAAAATGTTCATCACATTAATAGTGACAATGCTGAGTTGTTTTCAACAGGGGATTTATCGCGGTTTGGTCAGAAAAAAATAGGGATGAGTTACTGGCTCTTGGATAACTTCATGAATTTTACGACTGCGGAATGTTGACGTGGTGCCTCGTTATTGCTTGGTTGCGTTGACAGAAAACTTTTGGATAGAGTTCTAGCCCCTGGATAACTTCACACTGGTACTTTTATACCATTTCGTTTCGCGCCGAATTGGCGTCTCTTTGTCATAGTCAGTCCCAGTCTTAAATCGGTTCATCGCAGGCTGTAATCAATTAACTCTATCTCTTGCGCGGTAAAATGACTGATAGTAAGCGACGTAAATCTTTCTTGCCTCAACCAGAAACACCGGTTTCTGCGGCATTAGTGGACTTGGTAAGCTATGCCTAGTTGGTTAACCTCTTTTTCATGCTGCTGTCATTGATTTATTGGCGGGTTGCTGTCACACATGACTATACCATTTATTAAATAACAATGACTATACTGTCACAACGCAACTTAACAGTTGACAACTTCCTCAATTTGACTATTTGTTATTTAGAATGATGATGCACTCGAAACTGAGCAGCGCAAGAAGCAGCGGCGGCTGGCAAATGCTGGCGATACTCCGTCTACTGTTGGCTCTACGGCGACGGGCGTATCTGTCGGCCGCGCTAAGCTGGCTAAGATGACTGTATCGGAGCGACAGGATCACGCTGAGAAGTGTCTCCAGCTAAGCGCTGCTAATGTTAGTACCTATTTAGACTTGTCTGAAGCTTTTTCAAATATTTTAATAATCTAAAGAATATGCCAAACTCCGCCTTTTTTCCATTGGCTGCATGGCGCACTCTGCACTCTGAGTGCGCACTCTGCCTGGCGGCGTGGCGTGGCTGGACACAGGGAATTTAAAATGGGTACCTGAAATAAGCTGAAATCAATGCGGCAATGAAGAAAATAATTAACATTTGCGTATCATTATTTTAGTCAGTTGTATTTCCATCTCATTTGTGAATTGCACAGATATTTTCACAACATGACAAAGAATAAACTTTTAAAGCCAAATACACGGCTATTTATAATTTTAATATTCTTAAAATTTTTACAACATTATTTGTAGTATGAAGAAACACATTAGAAACATATTATGTATTAGTATATTCCCAAAAAATATGAAATCACATTAATACACATTCAAACATACAGAAAGTCATAAATAGCACTGATTGATGGGTGCACTACAATTTATTAAATGGACGACTAGTGAAAAAGGAATTCCAGAGTCAATCAATGTTGTGGGACAATGCTTTTCTTATGGCGTTCAAAATCCCCCAATGTTGATCGCCTCTGGAACGCTAGTGGTCCATTGAAATTATTATTTTTATGTCTCACTACTAATTTAATTTCAGTCCTAAATGCAGGCAAGGCTAGACACAAATTTTACAAATCTAAGATCTTTTCAGCCTTCTGGTTCTTCTTGCCCAGAATTGCCTTAATTAGCAAGTAATTTTGTGCATTTTAAAAAGCCTTAAAGATGACGTTGACACATTTGTCGCATTATAACTTAAAGCAATCGGGGAAAAGCAGTGCAGACCAATGCAAATTCCAATTAAATCTTTCAAATAGGTATCATTCATTTTCCTAGTCACCCTTGGCTGAAGAGATTGGGATTTCGAAAATATTGTTGTTCAAACTGGGCTGAACAGATTTGATGGGACTCTTACATGTGCTCGCTTCCAAATTTTTTGAGTATATCATTCAGATCCTTTCGCCGCCATACTTGTGTCCATTTTGGCACCAAAAATTGGAAATCACGTATTGGATCCTACACATTACTCTGTGGGCTAGGAATATATCGATGTCAATATGTGTGTATGTTAGGTACTTACAATTTCTTGTCTCTTGGAAACCTGAAAAATAATGGCGAGTTCTTCTGCAGACCGTAATTTCTGCGCAAATAAACTGCACAAATATAACCTCCTTAACTACCCTTCATGACTGATAAAAGGGAATTTCAGCTTCGGTTTTCACACTTTAGTTTGGAGCAAAATCTTATTTTGTTTCTTCCCATATAAAAAGTACAGGCGGTCCCTAGGATCTTGGAGCACCAAAATCTTCGGGGCGGCCGGCAGTCACGCTACGCCGCAAGGAGCGCTAGTGTCGTTGTGTCGCCGCTCTAGAGGTCGAGTTTGGCATATTCTAACAAAGTTAGATTATTAACATATTTGGCTTTCTAAAAAAATACCACCATAGCAACAGACTTATTTACAGATGTGTCGTGGTGCACAAATGTTTAGGTCGGGGTAGGGGCAAGTGGGAAATCCCACCCGATTTGAAGTTTATTTTAATTACTACAGCTAAACTATAAGTAGCAGTCACCAAACTTTCTTACCTCCACGAGAATCTACATGACTTTCTAAATAAATGTGTTTCAAATTTTATATTCATCAGTTTTTCAAAAACCTGATTTATGTTGAAAAAAGGATAAAATCCCACTTAAAATCAGGTTTTTAAAAAAAGTTAAAAAAGCTTACATTTCCAATACATCTTTTCAAAAAGCTAGTTGAATTCTCTTGGAGTTAACCAAGTTTGGTGACTCTGCTACTTATAGTTTGGCTGCAGTAATTATAAGAAACTGCAAATCTGAAGTGTTTTTTAACCTATAATATATATATAGGGAATGCATTATCACATGGTGCACCTGTTTGTATGAGTGCAACTTGATGGGTCGCCATACACTAACTCTAAATGCAGCATAATACTGGATTGATACCACTCCTAATTATTAAATTCACTTCCGAAATACAGTTGTGACCAAAAGTTCAGTTGGTGTTGAGATGCTTCTATTTGTTAAGTAGGGAGCTAAGTATTAAATCCACCCACTATTCTGTGGCTACACTGACTGTATTTTTGTGTTACAGAAAATCAGCGCTAAGAATGCGTTCAGCTTGCTTCTTATCGACCAGATGGTGGAGTTAGTGAGAAAAGAAGAGGCCAGCTTTCAGGTGAGTTCAAAACTTTCAAGATTTAACCAGACAGTGGCCAGAATTTAACAGAAATTCCATTAATGAGCACGGTGGCCCATCCACTCAACCGATGTTTCGAAAAGAGTATCATATTTAGGAACTTGCCTTTTGTGCCGTTCATAATGCTTTAAAATTGTAAATGGATGTTGTACATAGTTTTTGAGATAAAATGATTTGACACTGGGAATTTATAACTTACCTATGCTCTTATGGTACACACAAAAACCGGCGCATTTTTTTTGTCACGAAAGTCAGTTTTAAAAAATAGCTGAGTAGTTTTGCCTACTAGTTTTGAAATTTTCCATCCACGCTCAGACCACCACCACGTATTTAGATGCCAGCGCCGAGATCTCCAGTTGCCGCGTTGAACTTCAATTTAGAAGATCAATTTGGTTTTCTGGAAAGTTTTTGCATGATTTCAGGCTATTACAACAGCTTTCATTCACCTTGCCTAGTGATGGGAAAATTTCGGGAATTAATTTTTTGGGAATATTCCCGGGGGTATTGGAAATTTTGGGGAATTTTTCGGGAAAATTGACTGTGAAGCACGCTTTTTGATTTTACTTGCTTTAAGTTTGTTGTTGGAGCTGGAGCTACAAATCCATGGCCTTTGTTCCTTTTTCCATTTCTGACGCCAGAAATGAGATTTTTCACTTCACCCGGCGTTTTTACACACTTTTGCAGGTGTATCAAACATTTTGTTGCATTTTTTACTGTGTTTTTTATGCCTGCAGAATTTGCAGGACACACCTTGCCCCAACTTTGCAAAATAACGCGAAACGGCTGCCTTCTCTCGGCTTGGATTATAATATGTTGTATTGGTATTGTAGGCTTACAAAGTTAGAACCTATGAATATTCAATGCAGTAACTAGGAAGGCAACTCCAAATTCAATGACATTGACAAGTCAAGTTTTAGGTTAGGTTACACCTGTGCAGTGTGTAGCCAAGGCCAGTACTACCAACCTGTTATTAATTCTAACATAACTACATTTTCAAAAACCAAAAATCTCTAGTTTTGAGAATAATTTCTGGAGCTTTCCCAACAATATTCCCAGGAAAATTCCCTTTCCTGGCAATATTCCCGGGGGAATATTCTCGTCTGCCCATCACTAACCTTACCATCAACCTCTGTGTCATTAAACACCAGAAAATCATATTAAAACTTTCAAAAAAACTGTTCATAACTGGGTATCACTGCCAAGAACTTCTAACAAACAAAATCCCCATCATTCGCCCTGAGGAAGCTTTCAATATAGGTCGCGAATCGTTGGGAGAGTTTGTTTGCTAGAAGTTCTTGGCAGTGATACCCAGTTACTTAACAGTTTTTTTTTTTAACTAGTGCTAAGATTAAGAAGAAGACACGAGTCTTAAGAAATTAATATTAAAAACTTACCCGCTGCTCCACCCCTTACTCTCAGGTTGCCAGCACGCATTTGGATGCCAGCGCCAAGATCTACGCATGCCGCGTCGACAAGGTTCACTCAGACGTGCTCCGTTTCGCGGGCGGCCTCGCAACCAACAAGCGTCGAGATCCCGTCCAGGATGAAGACAGTGACGGCGATGCCGAGGAAGGCGCCGGGGCGCTCGGGGACGGGGATGAGGCCGGACTAACTGCCGTCGCCAAGCCCAAAAAGAAGCGGGGCGCGCGTAACGTGACCGCCAAGGACGCCAAGTCGCTCAACTCGAAAGCACAGCTGCACGCGGTCAACATTAGCGAACTGTTCTTACAGGTATGGTGCAGAAGACTGACGGGCCTGGGTTCACGAAGTGGGGTTATGAGTTGACCTCAGGTAAAAGCCTAAACTATCTGTAATTTCCATGTTAAGCTGGGGTTACACGTTTCGAATCTTTAACAAAACTCATTTGACCGAGTTTCTGCCATTACAAACGTTACAGCTTATTTGCAATTGGTCAAAGAGACCAATTGAACCAATGAAGGAATCAAAATGTGCCTAATAAATTGGGTGAAAAATTGGATTCTGTGATCATGGCTTTATCCCGTGGAATTTCAGCTTCACCCCAAAATCAGGTCAACATCAGAAAACTCTTGCAGATGGGCAATAAACAGCTCCTGGAACAAGCAGCCCGTTATGAGTAAACCCTGGTGCTACGAATTATATACTTTCTACCTATTGCACAAATTTTCCATGGAACTTGCTAAAAATTCTTGGCTCCCATAATTTTCAATCTCATTTTTTTCTGAAATCTTTTTGTACTATGGCATGGCACTTAAGGTTTCTGTGCAAATTGATAGCAATAGTCACTAGAAAACCTCATTGCTAAAGTCACGCCATGATTCAAGCTGTATAGTCCCACTTTCTGCCAACAATTGTCGACTAATGTAGACCGAGTATCGAACCCAAAAAATGCCATTTTTGACAGTTGGAGGTTACTTTTCAGCCACTTTTAGTTTTAAGTCACTTAATTCATTGAAGTTGCCACTTAAATCACCTCATAAGCCCTCCATGACTAGTCAGTGGCAGCTCTGTCATCACAACTTTGAAAATATATTACAGACATGAACTTGTATGTGGTCACTGATAGTGTTGATCTCCGTAGTTGATTTAAGTTAAAGTTTACAAACCTGCTTCTTGACCTCAGGCATACTCGAGCAAAGCTTGGATATACAGTAGTTAAACATTAAAGTTGTAGGGGTAGGAGGGGTAGAGGGCAATAGGTCCGGCAACCCCCGGTTGGTGGGTACGCCGGACCCAAGCAGTCAGTCGGCGTCTGGCCCTGGCATATTAAAGACCTCTCAGTATATTCGTGTGCCGTTACTGCTACCTTCCCGCTGACTTCCCGCCACAAAGTTTCAAGCACGGTTTCTCACACGGCTGACCAAACTCTGTTTCCAGCATCAGCTAACGAGCGCGGAAGCCAGCGAGCCTGGCAACTGCCACTTCATGTTGACGCTGCCCATGTCGGGAGGTCAGCCCAAGCTGCAGCTGCGAGGAGAGGAGATCGCCTTCCCGCCCGTCTGCCCCGAGCTCCCCTCGGGTAAGTGTACACTTTTGTATATGCTGCCCATATTCGTTGTATGATATCATACAGCTATCAATTTACTACATAATATAAGTGCAGTTACTACTTGCTATATTGTCCCCAATTTAAGCCCTGCTCAGATGTAAGCCGATACCCTAAATTTGGAGGTATAAAAATGGAAAAGGATGTGTGAGCTCATGAAATTTTCGTTTCTTGAATTTGGGGGATCAGCATTTGTTTTACATACCATGCAGGAGGGTTAATTTGTTTGAGGCATTAGCTCTGTTCGCCAGCCCTACACTTTCTGCACTTTTCACACTTTGCCGATAAAGTAGTCTGGCTTGTGTGTTCGCCAGCAAAAGTTCAGCGCACTCGCGCGTTCATTGGCCTTGTTCAGTGTCAAAAGTGTAGCTGATGCCGACACTTTTCTACACCGCCTCCAGAGCGGGTGTAGGACTTAAGGTGGAGGGAAGGGCAGGTTAAAAAACACATCAGATTTGCAGTTCCTTGTAATTACTGCAGCTAAACTATAAGTGGCAGAGTCACCAAACTTGGTTACCTCCAAGAGAATTCAACTGGCTTTTTGAAAAGATTTATTAGAAATGTTGGTTTAACTTTTTTAAAAAAACCTGATTTTAGGTGGAATTTTATCACTTTTTTCAACTTTAATCAGGTTTGTTTAAAAACCGATTAATATACAAATTTGAGTTCATATTTTTTTGGGAAGCCAGTTAGATTTTCGTGGAAGTAAGCAAGTTTGGTGAATCTGCTACTTCTGGTTTGGCTGTAGTAATTAAAATAAACTTCAAATCAGCTGGGTTTTCCCAGTTGCCCCTCCCCCGACCTTAAAAGCAGACGGTGAAACCGGGCCTCGGTTGGTCAACTCACTCGGCAGCGGCGCGTAGAACTGGTTGTACATCAGCATGAGATCCAGGATGGGGTTGTGTCCGACGAACGGTTTCTTCAGGCTGACCAACAGTTTGAAGACTCGGGAAAACCCGATCTTCTCGTTCATCAGGTCGTAAATGAACTTCTGCGGGTTGGACCGAGTGTCTTGGTAAACGTACGCCTGGGAAACAAAATGCGAACGATATTGCCGGACCAAATTCCCGGTTGACACGGATTTAGGTTTTAAAGCCAATTACATGGCTAGTTATAATTTTACGAATAGTAAAATCACTTGAAAAATACCTGCTCACTCGAGGACTTGAACCCCGGACCTTTTGCTCACCGGGCAAATGCTCGAAACCACTGAGCTAAGCAAGGTACCGGTAATTTGCCCGGTAAGCAAAAAATCCGGGGTTCAAGTCCTTGAGTAAGCAGGTATTTTTGAAGTGATTTTAATATTCTTAAAATTCCCGGTTCATTTCGGAATGGACAACGAAATGGTTTCAAAAAAACTGTTAATTAACTGGTTATCACTGACAAGAATTTCTAACAAACAAACTCCCAATGTTTCGCAAACTATACTGTAGGCTTCCTCAGGGCGGATAGTTTGCGAAATGTTGGGAGTTCGTTTGTTAGAAGTTCTTGGCAGTGATACCCAGTTAAATAACAGTTTTTTTGAAAACTAGTGCTATGATTAAGCAGAAGACATGAGTGTAAAGAAATTAATAACAAAATGGTGCTTCTAAAATTAAGCAGGATAAAAATGCTGTTTTACAGGTGTGCTTAAAGGTAGCCTCCTTAAGGAAGAATACACGAATGAGCCACCGCTTGCTAAATTTGCATGAAAAAATGGTTGTTTCTTAACAAAATGGCAGCTGAAATACATCGAACAAATCTTAATCGCCATCTAGCTCGTGGTAAAAGGGGCTTTTTAACAAACATAGAAAGTGTTAGGTGAAAGAAAACAGGTACAGAATTTAAGAATATTAAAATCACTGGAAAAGTGATAAAAGGCTGTAAAAGTTTAATCCTTGTCAGGTATGGAATTTAGCATGTGTAACGACAGTACTGCAGCCGTGCTAAAAACAGCCAAGTGTTTTTAGAATATTTCTCTTCAAATCATAATATCTCTCTAAATTGTTCAGGTTGATGTGTTTTTTTTTGTATTTAAATCTTCCGCAGGAAATAATGAATTTACAGTTAGTTTTGCTTAAATATCCATCGATTAGAACGACGCGTAAAGCAATATTTAGTTGAGAAAATGTGGTGTTCTTTCTGTCCGCCATGTTAATTATGGACTGAAGACCTAACTTCAATGTATTATCATTCCAAAATTAGTTCAGGTACCCCAATTTTTTTTGTGTAGGATTTAATTCTCTAGTTAAATGGGAAATTTCAGCGATTTCTATCGATTAAGAGGTTTCGGACATACCTCCTTAACTGAAACAAATTCACTTCTAACCGGTCGTAAGTTAGGAATTGAGACGCAAAGAAGAAAGCAAGCCGGAGGAAAAATGGTAAGAGATTTCTTTTTCGTGCCGAGGTGTCGAGTCGGCAACCTCTTCGAAAACCAACACAAGGAAGTGCTTCGAGCCCGGCCGCCTCAGAGTGCTTTTGGTCCAAGAATATGTTAGGATTTATGACGTGCTAGTTGGTCTCGCCAACATTCTATACAAAATTGGCACTGTAATTTAGGTAGTTTGTTTTAGCCGCAGTCAGGTGATTACCGAAGATATGCGTCGCATTTTACGCACATTCCTGTGCTATTCTCGCGTCGATCGAGTCGCCGCGCGCGCTGACCGAAATCTTGAATAATTTTGATACATTCATAGTATTTCCACAATAATTTTTGGAAAGGTCATTTTAGCCTAAGATAATGCACTTAAGTCAACATGAATATTTAATTTTAGAGGACTACAGCCGCTTACATGACTGGCTTGGCCTGCAACTATGCTAGTCGGTAGGAGAAGCAAAATAGTGGTTTGCCAGGACCCTAGGACAGACAAGGTAAAAAAACCCTTAAAATCATGGGCTCCAAAAACACATAATCCCTTCGCTGTCAGTGCTGGATGTGTCGCTTGAAATCATGACAGCAAAAGGCAGAAATGAAAAGTCAACATCTTGACACGATGGAAAAACAAACGATCAGCGCGAGGTGAAACCGTTTACCGAGGTCTCGGGCTTCTACCATTGATACTCTTCATTCAGACTCATGTACGGTTTTAGATGGTAGGTAGAAGCCAGTGCAGGCTGTTTTTGTTTACTTATTCCAACACTCTTTGTTGCCAGGCAGTCAAGTGAGTATAATGTATTTGGTTGCCATGTAGTATTTATGATTTTTGCCTGCATGGCTTTTATGTTAACTAGAGGATTGAATCGGGTGCAATGGATTGACTGCAGGCCCTGTGGCACTGGTCTATTAGTATCGGTGTTTAACAACGCACTGTGTTGACAACTGGCCCGGTGGCACTGGTCTATTGGCGTCGGTGTTTAACAACACACTGTATTGACAACTGGCCCTGTGG
>QKMV01001640.1:0-15356 GCA_003287335.1 Lednia tumana
ATTAATAATAACAACAATATTAGTGCACGATAGCAACGCGCTGCAGTTGAATAGTACTTTCTTTAATTTAGAAAGTATATTATGTTTGAAGTATGCCATAGTCAACTCGCCGGCGATCTGCAAGTCAATCGCTTCTGAATTAGCACTCTGTATCTATTACTTAACATTATTACTACATTCTGTAATTAGAGTAGCCAGCTCCCTTGTAGTTTTTAGCTTCACGGCTAATTGAAAAAACCATTGTATATGCACTTTTTATTCATCATGATTAAAAACTATAGGACAACCATGCGTGTTCTTCATATTTTTTTCTCGTGAATGATAGAGGTTCAATACAACGTTTGATAGTATAATAGTGCCAAATAGCTATGAGGCTGGGTATGGGATTATTTTAATTACTCTCTACGTTCCAATTTTCTCTGCTTATCTCTGTATGGAAACTTGTTTGCGTAGTAACCCTTTTTATTACAGGCACCATTTTTAGCATCCATATTTTTTTTTGTGATACCTTACGACGAGTCAGAATCCCCTAGCAGCCACACTACACCCTCTCATGTTCTATCATATCTCCCGCGGAAACCCAAAACCGTCTACTATTTCCCCTCACGCCCACGCACTTGTGTGAACGTGGGAAACAATTTACCCAATTGATTATTTAGGCGCGAATGATAGCTTACTGTGATAGCATGTTCGTTTGGTGCAACGAGTATTGTTTCAGATATTTTCCACGTTCTGTTGTTTAAACGCGCCCAAAAATATATATTTCGTACGTCAAATAGTACATTTCACTACATTGAAACTATTAAACTATGATTGAGCTATCATGCCATGCTGTCAATGCGTCCTCTGTATCATGTGCTTTTGAATATGTGTTGGTGCGACGCTGGAAGTTGTTGCCAATGTTGCATTGTAATATTGCCGTTTCTTAAGACCCATTTCCCTATACTTTACGCCAAAAACTTAACACGCTACATGTATCTTACGGTGTACTAATACACTAATGCTATTGGCCGTCTAAAAATATCATCGATCTGGTCCTGCTTCAGGAGACTATAGGTCAGCATGTGCCTGCGTCCTACAATAATACGGCTGATTTTATTAAGGCTCGTGAGTACCTCCTATGGAATATGAAGTGCAGACAATTTTTTTTATGCCTCTCCTGACTCTACAGTTGAAGATAGCCTGTGATAGTGGGCGAGAGAGTCTAAGATGGAAGAACAAACTAGGTCTATTTGGAAGCCGGTTTTAAATAGTGGCCCATTTCGCCCAAAAGGGCCACCCCCGTAAACGCTCAAAGTGAAGCTTTTTAGATAGCCAAAACAGAAAAACGAAAGAAATTTTGAAAGAAGTTCTTAAAATTAGACGCAATTTTAATATTTTGCCTACTCCCTCGCTTACTGTCATCGGTTATCTTCAACGAAAGAGCCAATAAAGGTATACAAAAATAGGCCTGATCAAGGTTGTTTGCGCAGCCCATCTGGTACATGCATAGGCGCAACGCCGATTTGTGTCGAGGGGAAACAACTGACCGTGCACTGCAGTCCGACGTCGGTGTTTAGTATTTACCTAGCAAGCTTTGACAGCGTGTCGTGCCACTCACTCCCTGTTTGATTTGACATCATTATCAGTCTGTATCAATATCGTTTGAGAGAAGTCATTTCCGTGTTTTCTACTGAAAAGTTAAAAAGTATTGACAACAGACTCGTTTCTTTTCCACCGTTTTTTAAAGCCTTCGTGTTTACTTAGAAGTGGTATTGATATTTTCAGCTGTCATGCCCCGACGCTAGTCAGAGGAATGTGAATAATTAATTCTTGAACTTGTCGACTTGCGAACGCTGAACGAAGTCTTGACGGTGTGATAGAGGAACTGGAAAACCCAAGACACTGAATTGGGGCAAACGGGAGACTGGAGGTTTCATGTTCGCTCGTTGGGGCAAGCCGGTAGCCAGACGACCGACCCACGCAGGAAATAGGTCAGCAGAGTTAGGAATGAAAGGGTTATAGGATTCCTACGCTTTTACTTATTTTTAACTCTTTTTTAAGACCTCGGGGTCCGCCTAGCCCTAATCTAACCAATATCACAACACCCTTCCTGTTCATCATGATGAACGCATGCACGGCATGGGCCCAGCGAACTTATAGGAAGAAAACGCGAACGAAAGGTCGATTCTTTCATAATGCAATTATTACACGAATATCACTGATATTTTTCTAGAATATTTCTAGCTCGGTGTTCACGTCATTTCTGTTGATTTGCATTTTCCCGGCTATTAGTAATGAGTGACGTTATAGGTATGGCTATTATGATGACTTCAATTAGTTTCCATAATATCGTTGTACAGCGACTACGGGTAAAGTACCATTCATAGAAAAGTTCTGAATTCAGGGAACACTATCAACGAATGGTATTTATTTGATCTTGAATTTTCAATATAACGGAAACTAGAAAATATATGAGGAGATATTTGTTGTTTAAAGTGTATTGATCGGCAGTATGATGTAAATTCAAGTACATGCATTTCCTTTGATAATAAACATTTATTTCATGCGGCAGAAAGCGCTGCCAAAACATGTATCAGAAATAAAATAGGTTAATGGTGATGCAGCAGCAGGAGATACGATGCCTATTAGATGGAGTGCAATGTTTTCATGGTGTATTGCATTAGGTCATATGGGATGTTTTTTTTGCTAATTGAGCTGATTTTACTTCACTTTTGTACAGTAGTAGCTAGTCGTATTTGAAGTAGTATTAGTAGAAGCAGTCGTAGTAGAAGTAGTAGTATTAGTAGTAGTAGTAGTAGTAGTAGTAGTAGTAGTAGTAGTAGTAGTAGTAGTAGTAGTAGTAGTAGTAGTGTAGACCTACCTAACCTATACCACTACTACGATGGACACGAGTGGACGTTTCATGCTGGAAATATGAACTATTCCATTTAATTAAAACTAAAACGAAATCAGAAGTAGTGTAAGCACACTTCTAGGGCGAATACCATGGTTGAATTATCTATCTGCTCTTTTTTAATTGCTAATCGGACAGAACTCTTGGACGGTAATTCTATACCGTAGCTGAAGCAAGAATAGGAAATTGTACATTCCGTGAGTTTTCCCTAACAAGCCGAAAAGCGCAAAATGCGATAAAAAATCGGATCGTTTTTTTTTTGTTTTTTTTTGATAACAAGACACCTATATGAAATCATCTTGCCCTTTACTCTTATATTTGTAATTCCACTACACGGACGATTATTTTCTTGGCCGCCCAAAAAAAATTGCCGTCAACAGCTATGCTGATTTTCACAGCTAGGAAAGAGAAGGGACGCTATTTAAGAAATATCACACCTAATAGCAATCGCCCCGAAGAAGCTTTCAATATAGTTAGCGAAACGTTGGCAGTCTGTTTGTTAGAAGTTCTCAGCAGTGAAACTGAAACCCATTTACTACCAGTTTTTCTGAAAATGTCACACCTCTACGGAACTGTTTTCGCGTTAAACGGGACACGCCATGACTTTCTTAGAGGGACACGACCACATAGGATCGAACAATAAGGAGCTCAAACTACCCCGGCAATTGTTTTATCCTTTCTAATCACTGCGTCAGTCAATAGCGTCTCGACGGCACCTTTAACTTGCCACGCTATTGTGTTGCGTTGTCTTAAATCCACGTATTCTTATCTAAACCGACCTGTCACTTCCTTAAGGAGTCACTACTCACTACCACGAATTCGGATGTGACGTCTTTTAAGCGCCAATCGACCTTTCAGCATCCATGGCAATAGTGAGTGACTAAAACTTGATGTTGTACGTCGGTACAGTTTCCTCGTGCGCGCTCATGCATCCTCTTTTAGGATCAATATTGAGCATGTAGAATTGACCGTTGAACCGTCACTATTCGTTTGCATCTATTCATATTCTACTTTTGACCATGTTTTTTTCAGATAGCCAAAATCAGAGCTCTGAATGAGACGTTTTTCCCTCTGCTCACATGACTATAAATGTTATGGGAGGTCGTCGGTTGTCAACGCTGTTCCGCTTAAAATCACCAGAACTCCCTCTTATTAACTTACTCTGAAACTGGGAACAGTGTAAGTGCAAAGAATAAGCAGCATAGAATTCTCTAGGGGACTTAAAAATCATCACAGATTGATATTTACAGCAGAGACACAATTTTGTCAGAACACTTCTCGATGCATTAATAAAGGAAAGAGTTCACGATATACAACAGTAGCAATGGTCGAAAATAATGCACATTGTTTGAAGGGAAAAGTCTAAAGTCTTAATTATGAACTAATAATAGCTATCTCTATCTACTGTAATCACACGCTAGCATGAGTAACGCAAAGCTTGCGCGCGCAAGTCTAACGCACACATCCCCCCTGACCTCCCTTTTAATCTACAATCGGCCGCGCCGGCGCGGGTCTCAGTTTGAGACTGTCTGCCGAGTTTTTAGAATCGCGAAAGCTAGGACTTCAAAAGAGGTAACCCCTAAACGAAATCTTCACGAAGATGAAAGATTAACTGACACGGCAAGATGCAGAATTAGAAGAGTCGAGCCAACGAATTCAAAGAGCACAGATGACAGAGAAAGATAGATTAGCTGGTGGAGAACGGAATGCTCGAATTAAATTTCTTCGCAGAGCACGCTGGATAATGTATAGCCCCTATTGTTTTAGAATAAAAGGACACATTTCAGAAGAAGTCCCATGCTTTGGAAAGTGTTTCATTGCTGAAAACTCTCTCGCAAAATATGCAAACAACGAGCCAAAAAAGCCCGTACCAGCACGCGACAAGAGCGAAAAGAGCCAAACATTAGACACTCAAGCAAATGAATGAGAAGGGGAACAATCTAGACTTCGCCATTCTCAAATGGGAGTTAATTACTCCATTTATTTGATTGGGTATCTAATAGGGGTGTCAATCGATTCGATTATGACCACGAAACGATTAATCGATGTCACTCACAATAATCGAAATATTAGATTAAAATGTGCAATACATCTCGGAGCGGATTATTTCTACGATTTTTTTAATTTGTTAAAACTACTTGCAAGTTATACTTCATGGCCGAGATGCCATTTTTGAAAATTCCGCATTTAAGTTGCATAGCTTAACAGGTTTGGCAGCTTGTTTTTTTTTCTACCATTTCTGAAAAATATTGATACAATCGATTATCGATTAATATCGATTAATAATCGATTGTATCGATATTTTTCAGAAATAGTAGAAAAAAAATACAATTGATTATTAATCGATTATCTATTATAAATCGATTTGATTGTAATCGATTAAAATCGATGTTGAAATTTGGTTTAATTTCGATAATAGATGTCAATAAAAAACATCGATTGACATCCCTAGTATCTAATGTTTGCGTCTTGTCGGTCTTGTCCCATGCTTGCACGGGTTTTTTAGGCCAGTCCATGTAAGCCCCTTTCTAGTTTCCGAACCAATTGGGTTCAATGTCGATGGATGTTATTGGGAATCACCTCAATAATAAACCAAGCGCATATCCTGTCAACATTTTTGTTGAAAGTATGGGTGTATTCTCACTTATATGGTAAACGCTGATGTTATGTAACTAGCTACTTCGCAAAGGCCGGGATTGGTTTAAGATTCGTGGTTAAGTGATTGTCATTTGTCATTTGCGTTTGTGGTTTACGTCCAGACGAATTTTTGTAGATCTCTGCTGGCTCTACCGTTGAATATAGCCTATAAAGAGAGTTTGAGATGAAAGAACAAACTGGGTCTATTTGGAAGTTTTTTTTTTTTTTAATATTTTACCCTAAAGCGCCCAAAAGGGCCGTCGTAAATGCTCAATTTGAGTCGTTTTAGTTAACAGAAAAACGAAGGTAAACTTCAGGTATGTGCTTCCGAACAGGTTTAGTTTTATCTTTTTTCTACAACTTCCTCGCTTACTTTCATGGGCTATCTCCAACGATAGAGACAGCAGAGGTGTACAAAAATTCGTCTTCACATCATATTCTTTGAGTGGTAGGTACCCTTGTGTGATTCATAATAATTTGGTCCTTACTGCGGCCTGCTTGCAAGCATTTCAGTGATAGCAGAATGTCAATGACTATCAGCTTAGTTCGGAAGGGTGGCCCCTTCGGTACTGTTCGACAGGAGTAGGCTACCTTCCGGCACCGGGTTTCCCCTCTTCTCTGTTAGGTTCATCATCACCCTATCATTCACCGACGCCATTCACCAACGCCAATACCGCAGGGCGATAGGTCGAGTGCGTCGTTAAACTCTAAGAATCATCACCGACTACCAGCTTGAGAACGCTTTTGGACGAATGACTATGCATCTGTAAATTTTTAGTTGGTTCACAAATTTCGAATTAAGTAATTAGTTAGGTTCATTTATTAGATGGTTTTACCCAAAAACTTGGAAGGAGCAAATCGAAAATAAAATATTAGTGAACCGAAACACGGAAGTCGTATTTGCAATTTGTTAACATTCCTGATTAGAAAATGGGATGGGCTTGTTAACATTCAGATTAGGTAAGGACGATAAGTGTATGACCCATATGTGGCAGAGCATTCCAATAAATAAATGCATGTACGAGCTTATTATCGCAGCTTACACGCGTGATAATAACACATTTGAATCTACTCGTAGGAAGAATTCATTCACTTAATTACGTGCACCGCGAAACGCCTCATGAACCATGTAACGTAATGTTTTATCAGTGAAAGTAGTAAGTGTAATTGTAGAACAATGAATGGAACTCTTGTGCACTGCACTGCTTCATTTGTGAGTAGTACAAACTAAGGCCGTGCGATCTGCATTGCCTATTATAAACACCGTGTTCGTGAGTAACGTTCGACTCTCGAAAACCTACCCATATCTTATCACGCTTATCAGATCTAGTTCCGAGCTGAGCGCATGTGGATTTGTTCTCACGATGTAGATGCTTCCCTTACACACCAGATAGATCACGTGGATTCTAACCATCAGTACCAGGGTATATAGCCATGTGTAGCCATGTGTATAAGCCGTTCAAGGAAATGAAATTAAACTGAAAACTGAAATGAAATCGCGATTTAAATTGAAACATGCATTGTACACATACATCGTGATGATAACGAGTTATCCGTTATCGCCATTGGTATCGTTTCGCTAAGTTGCCTAATGTTTTAAGAGGAATATTTGCCACGTCTTGTTGTAGTTAATGAAGTGATTAAGACGTTTGTGGACGGCTGGGTAGATACGTGTGCGCGCCCTGATCTGATTGTACACTTTTGAGCTTTTATATACTAAAAATTGAGCAAACATTGTGAAAAAAAATCAGTGAACCGAAGATGAGTAATTAAAGGCACCGGACTAAAATTTGTGGACTGGTGTTAAATTGGTGTTCATTGGCGTTTAATTATGGCTATAACTGCTTTAGCAATAAACCTGAATTGAACCTAATTTTAGCCATGGTTGGAAATTGTGGCCACCTAGTATGCATCTATGGGTTGCAGTTGAATCAGTTCTGTGTATTTATCCTTTTTAAAAACATATTTTTTACAGAACTTGATTTGCATTTTTAAGGCACAAATTGTGTCCCTCTTAGCCGAAAACGAAGCCACTCTTCATGCTAGATGGGCACATGGGCTTTTCTACGGCCAGCCAACCATCCCCTGCACGAGAACTAACCCTATGTGGTGACAGTCCGATTTTGGAATACTTGCTAGAGCGAGACATAAGTTTTTGTCTTTCAGCTATATGAAGTTAGCTTCACTGGTCGAACCTCAACCTGCATGCCATACTAAGATCAGAAAATGTCAGTATCAAAGATACATGTTATGCATGTGCAGCATAACAGATAACTGCTTAGTATAGAGCGTCTGCGGTGAAGTCGGTACCCCCAAAAACGATAACTTACACTGATTAAGTTTTCTGGAAAGGAAAAAACAGACCACGAAGAAAATTAGTTTTCGGTAGCACGAATGTAGGCACCCTCACCGACGGACTACTAATTAAAGAATTTATGTAATTATAACGAATCTAGTTGATAATCAATGAAATTACCAAATAGATTTAACCAAATTCATCAAATGTTTAATTTAGCTGGGGTTTGTGCAAGAAAGCCAGGAACGGGAACCCTAGACTAGGGTGGAAAGCTTAGTTCTAGCTGAGAAAGGCTGCTGCGCCAACAACAGAATCTACCCAGCGAGTTCATTTGATTTTCACTTTGCGCATGGCTAATCGTGAGATGCAGTTATCGGGAGGTGACAGAATGGGGTGGGACGTAATTTGGTCACTTTTTCAGATTGGTGGCCTATCTCTAATTTTTATGCTGCATGATTAACGTGACCAAGTCTGGCATATTTTATTACACTTCTCACAATTTTGGTTCGGGAATGCTCTGGTTTCATAAACGGTTTGAACCAAACACATCAATTATCAAATTACTGGTATAATTAACCATATATTCACCTGCATTTACCAGGTGTTGCGCCGAGGGATTTGAGTTCGCCATATTGCTAGCAGCCTTTATTCGAATATTTTATACCTATGCCTGTTGCCCGTGAATAGACCTATTCCAGCCAAGAAAATAATACTAGACCTACTAAGAAAAGCCACTTGGATTGCGATTGCCCTATCCTGCCTGGGTTAAATGCCAAAGCCAATTTGATACAAATTTGGGTATTTGATACAAGTTGGCTTTGGCATTTAACCCAGGCCGGATAGGGCAATCACAACCCAAGCGGCTTTTCTTAGTAGATGTATCTAGTATTATTTTCTTGGCTGGAATAGGTCAATCCACTGAAAAATGACCCAGGTTTAAACTTTATTGCATTTTTCCCAATAGAACGCGACCGATGAAAAACCTGTAGGCTCTGATATCTTCATTTAGGTTTGCAGGCATCCCCATGCAAACTATAAAGCGACGAACGAATCGGACATCAAAGCAACGGACGAATTTGGTTCTCGGAGGGGATTCATTTTCGTCGTCATTACCGTCCAAAAAGATTTCGGAAATCGGAGGTGTACCCTGAAAGTGGACTAAAGCGGTACGACTCGATTTTAGCTTAGATACATGGAAATTAAAGGAAATTAAAATTTGATCATTTCGAAATGGGTGTAGGTGGTGTAGACTGTAGAGGATGCATAGCAAAACACATCGCTTTTATTCGAGAAGTCTCGTAGAACTTCGGATGGCAGTCTCGTACACTCCCGATGCTTTGCAGGGAAGTTTCAAATCGATTTTTCCTTGACCTGATTCCTTGCTGCGGCTGGAGTTAGTTTTGACAGGTCTCTCTGGACTTAAAAACTATTTGAACCGGGATTAGGCCAGAGGCTCAACATTACGCGACGGTACGCTTCTTTTTACACAAGGGGTGGGGGCGGTTCTAATTGAATTGTGAAGCCGGCCAGTGGCGCAGTGGCGTCGAGCAAGGCCGTCCGCAGGATATATGCCGAGGGAAGGAGGGGGCAATTCTTACGTTGGCTGCAAAATTTTCATTACGCGAAATCGGAGCGCCGCAGGCAATATTTGTTGTGTTCAAAATATCACTAACGCTTTTTTTCCCTCGAAAAACCCAAAATTTTACCTGCATTTTTATGTAACTGTGGACAGAAAATCTTAAAAACAGCACTGCAGGCAATATTCTGGTAACTTTCAATGAAATGGTACAGGATTTCGATTAATAAATTACCTCCACTTATTAACAAATAATCTTACGCTTGACGAACGTGAATTTAGGGGCAAGTCCCCCCCCCCCCCCCCCCAAAAAAAAAAAAACGCAAAAAAAAATTATGCGGTTTATAATGATCTTATCCCAGACTAGGCAGTAAACAAATGCTATAAATATTAATCACGTGCAATTCTATCAATACAATTGTATACGCGGCATGTCTTTTTATGCCCGGCATGTCCATTTTTATTCAAAATGCCAGAAAATCGCGTATGAATCGGTGTAGTAGGTGTATGAACACCTTGTGTGCATCACGCAGACATCATATTGTTGTTACATAGTAGTTGTACAACTCGCTAGTCTGTCAATAATCACTCGGCCTAAGCTGAAGAAGCGTATTTCTTAATCAGACCGTGTGTAGGTATGATACATGCACGCGAGCAACACTCGACCGTTGGAGCACAAGTCATACTCGTAAAACACACACGAAGCAAACAAACTGTTGTAACATCTCAATCGAACTAGACTATATACATATCTACTATTTGCCTTGAATGCCTATGACTCAATTTCATTCACTAAACTTTTTATTCATTTTATTCTTTCACTTGAATTGAAACCCGTCAGTTGTATCGATCGATGACAACCTTAGTACTGGAAGAAAGAAAAATCACTGGACATACTTGATGGCAACATAGTTGATAAAAGTCTAGTCTCGTTAACCCACGTGTATTTAAAATGTGATAAACTCTTGTTCCTATAAGTTTCAGGAAAGGCATGGAATCTTACAAAAACACGGCTAACAAAATTCTTATCAAAGGCGTATCTGCTTGTAAAAAAGGATTGCACATGATAACACACTGGTGGAAAAAAGACACTTGGTTGGCTTCGACTGATCTGTGGTTAGAGTGGATCTTGTGCTTCGCCGCTGCCAGATAGACCCGCCTGGCTCCACCACACTTTTGTCAGAAGCTGCGTTTTTTGCGCTTTTGCGTTGACCACAACATTTCTCAAACCGTATGCACTGCTTGTCGAGAAAGGTTCGACAGGGAAATGAAATTTAATTCAATTTGTTTATGTGACAACATGTCCATTACAAACCCACTTCTTACAAAATTCCACGAAGTTTCTTAATGGACTTATCTGTGGATCGCAAATTAAAAAATTATAGCAATAAAGTAGAGCGTATGCTACTGTCCCAGTACTTCGGTCTCACATATGTGAATTGGCCTAGTGTTACTGTATATAGGCAGAGCTGACAGGTCAGCAAATATTCTTGGTGGGTCGCAGTCCTACACGTTATTACAGAAGCTAGTTCTTATAAGTAGAGCTAGGATGTTAATGACATGTCATGACAAATTTTCGATCACTTTGTTCATCCAAAGTAAAAAACGAACACGTATCTTATGTTTCTCGTATTAAAACTTACGTTTTGTCAGTCATACATACATATTTTGATAGATTCTGGTTGAGTTGTCAATTTGGTAATATCTGTCGTTACTTCGTTACATTGACATATTTCACGATAACAAGCTATAACATTGTGTTACTAAATCCAATACCAAGCTGCTTGTAAAAACTGGATTTATCTCTATTTTTTCAGTCTGCCAGAAAATTTAATTCTCTAGCCGAAGCACAGGCTAAAACTGGTTAATCTGTTTCTTAGTATTTCTTAGATTTGAAGGCGAAGAAAATTGAAGAATTTGATTGAAGCATTTAGGGATGTGTTTCCTTCTGAAGGGAAATTTTTATTTTGCCAACATAGTGAAAGAAAGTCTCGTTAGAAAGGCGTTTCTACTACATAGAGGTTCTTCTACTCTTGCTTCAAGAGAAGCAACGTTAGAGAGGATTTTTTATTAACAAGTTATTTTGTAAAAGTTTCCTGTTTTACGGTCATATTTCTTAGTTTGTAAGCTCATATTGTATGTCATATTGATAGGTTTTTTAGGTCATTAACAACCTAGCCCTACTTATAAGCTTTCCACCCTAGCCTAGGGTCACTGTAGGCTTGACTACGTACCTTTACGAAACATATTGTGATGACTACAGAATATCAAAGCTCCGCTTGAGTACGCCTAAGGGCAAGAAGCCGATATGAAAACTTTGTCTAACCTTGAAAAGGGATGGCTGAGACCAAAATAGTCAATGAACACAGAAATAATAATCTAACCCAGAAAAAAATCACTTCTCGTACCCACGAATAAAAAATATGTCATCGCCACCAAGACCTGTCCTGACCTATCAGAAACAAGTTCGCAATCCTTGACTTGAACCCGATCAACCCTTCTTACGCAAAAAAGGGGCTGGTTAAAAAGTGGTTTGGTGAAAAATTAAAAACTTGTCTGTATTCAAGTGGAGCTTGAATGCACTGCAGGACTCTCGTAGTTTCTAGCATTCAAATGCTTTATTTGATTAAATCTATAGTCTTGTGGTTTGTGCAAGTAAGTCTATAGGTACCCTAGGCTAGGGTGAAAAGCTTACAATAGGTTGCAGTAATAAGCGCCATTTGGCCCAGGTGCGTGCCTACAGCCCCGGGTTTTAGGGGGCCTCCAAATAATCCAGGGAAAAATGTTGCGTTATTTTCATTTCCAAAAGAAACATACCCTGGAATCAGTGACCTGCAAAGCTGTCCACAGCTCCTTTTGATCGGTTGTGTTGTTAAACGACACACTCAACTCTTCTTCCTGTGAGGCATTGGTCGTATGGTGTCGGTGAATAAAATGGTGAAGATGGGGGTGATGTTGTACCTAACAGGATAGAAGGGATTCCCGGTGCCGGCATTTAGCCTTCTCTTGTGCCGGCATGTAGCATCAAGGGGACCACCGCTTAACGTCCCTTCCTAAGGTTGGCATAACTCGAACAACAAGATTCCTCCACTAATCCATGCTGGTGAGAGTTTGATGACAAGGGGAGTGAAGCTGTTATACTAGCTTAAAACCCTTCAACCTATCTCCTGAACAGAACTAGGTTTTGGGATGAATGATCACCCATCCAACCACTGACCCAGCGCAATGTTGCTTAGCTTCGGTGATCTCACGAGAACCGGTGTACACAACACGCCAAACCATTCAGTCAACAGCTCCTTGAACAGCTCCAAGCTGTCACCTTCAATATAGAGAAAAAATAACATGCACTGTTCTAACTCAGTAGCCAAAACTCTTATGGCATTTTCGATTAGTTACACCAGTGTGTACTGAGTGCACTGTGAGACAGAGCGACTGTTTTATCATAGTAGGAAAATATTCGCTGTCTCTCTCGGCGTGCACTGGTGCATGCCAGCCGAGGAGACGCCATTCAACAAAGTAATAAGGAAACAAGACGGTTTTATAACCTCAACGATTTTTATGCCTATGCTTTTAATTAATCTTTTGAAACTGAATATTTTTAAGTGGTGTTTATTCTTCAGGTTGCAATATAATGAAGTGATTCAAAATGTGTAAATTTTCTCAAATAATAACACTGAATTCCATTTCTTCTAAGGGGCTGTGACTCAAGAAGCTCCTCCCCAGTGTCATCCCTTCCGGCACTACCGCCGTTACGAACTTTATCTATGGCTAGTGTGAAAACTCACCGCACGCCACAGGGGAAGCATGGGCTCCGAACTTCCTCAGCGTCGAGGGCTTCGAAAAATCTAGATGTGTCACTGTCTGCAGTAGCGCGCCTCGTCACAAATGTGTCCATGCAGTATATTAGATGTCGACTGTAAACTCTTTACCTGTCGGTATAGTAATTGAGCTCGATTGTCCATAGTCTGCTTGCCGACATCACGTCTGCCTTGCAATTGTGTGACCGCGGGTCCGATCTCGTGACCGGCTTTTCTGGTTGTGGGTTCCCGTAATTCCCCACGATCATTCCATGCCAATTTCCGGGATAGCGCTTCTACCACACGCCACGGCCGTTTCATTGCCAACTATTTTTGAAGGTCTTGGCTTCGATGCTAGCTATAGCCAACTATTTTCGTTTGCGGTTTTCCAGGTTAATTCCGGAATAGTTATCCATCTATTCTATACGATATATATCGTAGCATGGTCCTTTACTATTGTTAACTCACGCGCGGCTCCGGTTTCAACCCTGGTGACCGACTATCCCAATTATTATCTCTCATTTTACACGACCGTCTCCTTATATTCAATTCTTTTTAGGATCGAACGTTTGCCTAGTGGAATTCACCGTTCTCGGCTTCAAGACCCGACCTCAAAGCCTTGATCAAAAAACCTCCAAAAACTTCCGTGAATATAGGGATCTCCCTGACGCTGAACAAACCTTGCGACCAGGTCTCAGCCTGTCCCCATAGCCTCAATCGACTTAGTACCAAAGTTATGCAACATTGCACTGAGTCAGAGGTTGGATAGGTTATTATTAATCCGAAGACCTATAATCGTGTTCGGAAGAAAGGTTGGAGGGTTTGAAGTGCTGCAGCTTCACTCCCCTCGATATCAATCTCTCGACAGCACGGATTAGTGGAATAATTCTGCTGTTCGAGTCGTGCCGTTCTCCGGAAGGGACGCTGAGAGATTGTCCCTTTGGTGCTTTTCGACAGGAGTAAGCTACGTGACAGCACTGGGTTTCCCCTCTTCCCTGCTTATAGTTTTTTTTTGTGATAGCCCACGACTATTCCGCGAAAATATTGAGGATGGTTCCCCTACCACATGAGAGTCGTCTCCTTAAAAATTAAATTTTTATGTACTAGGCTCAATCCTGGTGACCGGTTTCGAGACAGGCTTTTCAGGCTAATTCTGACGGATATCTTCCAATAAGCTGGAAAAGCTTGAGCTAATGTGGGCATCCCAAAAACCCGTATGCTATACCGGCCAACCTCCAAATTATGGTTACCTCAAAGTGAATGGTGAACCTAACAGAGAAGAGGGGAAAGTCGATGGTGGTGCGTAGCCTACTCATGTCGAAAAGGACCCAGGGGACCACCGCTTAACGTCCCTTTCGAAGGACGGCACTACTCGAACAACAGGATTCCTCCACTATTTCGCGCTCTCGAGAGGTTGATATCGAGGGGTGTGAAGCTGCTGCACTAACTTCAAACCTTTCAGCCTCTCTCCCGAAACGAAACAAGGTCTTGTGAATTGTCGTGAGTGGTCACCCATCCAAATCTGACTCGGCACAATGTTGCTCAACGTGGATGATCTCACGAGAGCCGGTGTACACAAGATCCCGAAACCTTTCGGAAAGCAGAATGTTAATCTGTTTTATTTCGCTCGTTTACTTCAGCATAAGACAGGGAGGGATCAGTGATACTGCACAGGAGATGAGAATTGAACCGCACTGTCCGTTGAAAAAGGTGTTCTTAAGGTGTTCTTAAAGGTGTTGCCCACGCACAAAAGAAAACTTATGTATTAGTTCTTCGTTTCTTCATTTACAATTCCGTTGTATAAAAAACACGGAAAAGAATTAAAAAGTGCAAAGAACATATAATGTATTAAGTTCTTAAGACTCATGTCTTGTGCCTAATTTCAGCACTAGTTTTCAAAAAAACTGTTAGTAGATGGGTTTCACTGCTGAGAACTTCTTACAATCGACAATCGCCCCGAAGAAGCTTTCAGTATAGTTCGCGAAACGTTGGCAGTTTGTTTGTTAAAAGTTCTCAGCAGTTAAACCCATTTACTAACAGTTTTTTTGAAAACATATAATATAAGATTAAAAAAATGTTACTGATATGTGTGTGTAACGTTCTTTTCACTCTTCAGGGTGTGTAAATAATGAATATGCTCTTATATTTTTTTTT